>PVKE010000445.1:0-145854 GCA_004027555.1 Craseonycteris thonglongyai
CCTCCCACTCACGGCCCCTACAGCCCCCCACTCATGACCCCCAAGCAGCCCCCCCTTCAGGGCCCCCACTCAGCCCCCTCCGGTGGGCCCCAGCTTTGAGAGCAGCACATGCACTCTTGTTACACACACTCCATGGGCTCCGCGCCTCAGGCTCCTTTGCTGCCACTAGGGAGCCCCCCTCAAGCTCTCGGCTCCTGAACCTCACCAGCTCCACCCAGGAATGTCTTGGAGGCATCTGGGAAGCGGAGGGTTAAGGCGCTGAAAGAAAAAAGGAGAACAAAAAAAATCCCCCCTATTTTGGTCATAGAAAATCCTGCCAGGAGATGGGTTCCCCCCTCAAAAGGGACCCAGGATTCTGAGAGAGCAGCAAAAAGTAAAAGTGCCAACGAAGCCTCCTTCCTTTCTAGAATCTTCCATGAGGATCTGACTGAAAAATCATCCACAGGAGTGTGGGCCATCGCCTCCCAGAGAAGCAAAGCTGGGTCTGTCAGAGCAGCATTGGCAACGGCCGGTGCAGGAGGGCGCAGGGTGTGGGGCAGCGGGTCTGGGCGGCTGTATTTAGGGCAGCTGTGATGTCAGCAGGAAGGAGGGCTTGAGTAGGAATGTGGTACAAGGGTCCCTTTGTCCCCCTCTTCTCCTGTCCTGCACACACGCTGAGACCACATTCTGGCTTCACACCACGAATACACCACGGAGCTGCCCAGCGGGGCCCTGCCACCACAGCAGCCCTGACGCGCGGTGTCACCTCATGTGCCCTCGCACGTGCATGTGCACACTCATGCGCACGCACACTCATACACCCACGGGCTGATTTATACGTACAGCCCGAGAGAGGCGTATTTACTCCTTTGCCTAGAACCGCGATGCCTGATCTAGCAGCCACTAGCCACCGGTAGCTCTTAAAATTAATTACAGGTAAATGAAACGTGAAACTGCGCTGCTCAGAGCACTCTCCACAGGTCGGGTGCTGCATAGCCGCAGGCGGTGGCCGCACAGATAGAGTACTGCTCCATCGTTGCAGAAAGCGCCGGCCTGGAGCCTCCCGTGGCTGTCCGTGCCCACGCGCGCGCGGGTCTGCATGCACTCGTCCTCTCAGACACAGCTCCACACGCTCACCGAGAAGGCCCATTTCTCTATCTTCTCCCCGCTTTCTCTAGGTCTCCTGGATCTGTGCATGGCCCCTCGTGCCCGTCCTGCCTTGTCGCGCCTGTCCCCCAGCCTCAGTCAGCTCAGCCTGGAGAACAGCGGCGTGAAAGCGGGACAGCATTCAGCGACAACGCTGTCTGGTGGTAAGGCTCAAATGAATGTCACAGACATGGAGGGTTTCAGAAAGTCAGCAGGGGAAACTTGGCCTGTGTTGGGCAGGAGAGTGGGGGTACGTGAGACATTTGAGCGTGGTCTGGAGGGTGTGGGGTGAGCAGGCAGAGACAAGGATGTCACTTCCGACAGGAAGAAGCGAAAAGAAAGGCCTGGAAGTGGGCAGTATGGTGCATATTCGGGAACTGCAGTCACTTTTTTGGTTGGTGTGCAGGTGTGGGCAGGAGAGGATCAAGGAATGGACAGGTGGGGTGTGGCCAGGTAGAGTCTTGGATGCCGGCCAGACTCACGATGCCTCTGGATCCCCCATGGGGGCAGGTGGGGATGGGGTGAGACAGCTAAAGACCCCAGAGGGCCAGAGGGCCAGGTACATGGGGGTTCCCATGACAGCTGTCAGACAGGACCACCCATCAATCAATGGATTGATCAGTGGATCACCACCTCACCAGGTAATTCGCAGATGAATGAGCCTTCCTTTACACGCTACCATTTCTTACCCTCTCTATTTCCCTTTCTACACTTCGCTGATGGTGGTGCAAGTGCTCATGAATTATTGAAGGCCGTAGTAAACAGCCATGACTATTTAATGACAGCCAGGGTGGGAGTGCTGAAGTTGAGGTCTCTGCAGACTTCTTCATTCCTCTAGACCCGAGGGAGGTACACAGGCCTTTCCTGCCTTTGAACTTTAGGCCCTAAGACCTTGGGTAGGAGCCAGGGACAGCTGTAGGCTTCTCCCCGCCTCCAGGTCTCTGGGTACCTGGTTCGCTCCAGACTTCTGACTCTCTGGGTCCTCTGTGTCCCCACTGACTGCATGTTGCTGTCCCCTTCCCTGAGATTGGGGAGCTGACCAGTCACCCTCCCCCTGGGGGCCTCCGGGTCTCAGGCAGGTAGGAGGGGGCCGCAGAAGGGGAGGGAGTAAGGAGAGGAAGGAGAAGCAGGAGAAAGAGGGGGCAAGAATTTTTTAAAGGCTAAAGAATAGGCAGGGGCAGGCGCTGGGCAAAATGACTTCCCCAGGCCACCCCCACCCAGGGGTCTCTCATGTTTTAGGGTTTTAGGAGGCCAAGAGGGTCCCAGGAGCTGCTCAGCCGGGTTGGGGCCTGTCCCCTTCCTGGTAGCATCCTCTAAGTGCCTTGACCATAGCTCCCCAGGGCCCCTGGGGAGACTCGCCTGTGGCTGGGAGCCCCGGGGGGGTGGTGGTGAGCAGGCTTCCCTTCCCCAGGTCTCCTCAGAGACCCCCAGGGCAGACTCGGGGACCCCTTCTTGTGCAGTCCTGCTTGTTGCTCCTTTGGAGGAGCTCAGAGAGGCCAAGGAGGGAGAAGGCCAGTGACTTCGTGTTTGTCCAGGGTCTTGCTGAGGGCTCCCAGGTACCATCATTAGTCCTCTCTGCCTCCCCCAGGCATGGCTTCCCAGTGCCCCATGGGCAGTGCCTTCCCATGTCCCCCAACCCTGCAGGGTGCCCACAGCAGCCGAGAGGGCACGGAGAGGTGATGGCATTGATGGGAGAAGAGGCATGAGGTTTGCACAGCCCAGGATCTGAGGGAGGGAGTGTGTGTGTGTGTGTACTGCTGCACATGTGGGTTGCTGTGTGTGCTATAAGGGAGAAGAGGGTTTGGGAGACATGCAAAGAAGATGGCACGAGAGAGGAAAGAAAGTGGGCTAAGGCAAGAGGAAGGGGGGTGCTAGATGGGAAGGAGGACCCAAGGGGCAAGACAAGGAAGGAGAGCCCACCCCCCCAACCCAAAACTCCCTCCCCAGGTTTCCCGTCACCCCAACTCCAGGGAAGGAAATGAGGAGGCCACCGCAGATATGTTTGGGTCATTTCCACATGCTTTATTCCAGCCATCAAAATAATTAAAAACATCTCAAATTATTATACACATACAAAATAGGTACAGAGTCTCTTGCTTCCTCCCACCCCAGGGGGAAAACTGCTTTGTGCTTTGGGAAGTTTGTGCTCTGAAACCCAGGAGAGAGGACGCAGGACAGAGGAGAGAGGCGTGAGGATGGGCGGCAGCGAGGAGGGGGTTTCAGAGAAGACAGAGGCCTGAGCAGGCCAGAGGGAGCGGGAGCGAAGAGTGGTGCTTTCCGGAGGCCGGGCACTCCCCCTCCCGTGTTAAATAGCACCTTTAGAAAATTCACATGAGTCCCCATCCACAAGACAGAAAATAAAAGAAACCGAAGAATGAAACAGACTTTTAACAGAAAGGAACATTTGCTGGCCTGGGGCCGGGGCCGGGGGGCGGGCATCTCGACTTTTATAGCACCAGTGATCCCCTCACCGCCCCACCCCCACCCCATCACAGAGATGTAGCACCTTTGATATAAAACGGGGAGCCCCCCTTCCCCTGCCCGCGTCCCGCCCCCACGCAGTTGCCCCGGTGACACATATAGAGGTAGTCTTTCAGCAACACAATTACACAAGGAACAGAGCAGTCTTTCCCAGCCCACCCTGTTGCACGGGGACTGTCGCGTGTCCACTCTGTCGGGGCCCCTCCCGACTTTCCTCCAAACCTCACGGGGAGGGGCCGGGGGTCCCCTGGCCCACTCCCCTCAAAAACAAAAGGGGGTATGTTGCTGGGGCCAGGGAACGCCAGGTGGTAAGGCTTCTTTGGCAGTCTGAGAACCCCAGGTCCCCCCAGGGTTTGGGGGTGCTGGGTGAGGGGAGCGGGCTGGGAGCGTGGGGGCCACTGGGGTGTTTTAGCATTGCCTTTGGTTGCTGGGCAGGCAATGCATGGTTTCCTGTGTCTTTGGGGGAGATTTAGATTGGGGGAGCAGTGGAGGGGAGGCCCCCAGAAGGCATGGAGACAGGAGCAGAAAGGGCAGTGTGGGGGCATCATAAGCCTGAAGGGCAGAAAAGGACTTACCCTCACATGGGTCTTCAAGCAAGTGGACCAAGCTTCCTTTTTTAAAAAGTTATTTATTTATTCTTTTTTTGTTTGTTTGTTTTTAGTAAGGTTGAATGCGTTTTTGGTTTTTGGTCATGTTCAGTTGGTCAAAGAGAAAAACTAAGTTTGAGAGATGAATGCAAAAAAAAAAAAAAATTTTTTTTCCAAAGTCCATGTGAAATTGTCTCCCATTTTTTGGCTTTTTAGGGGGGTTCCGTTTGGGTTGTTTGTCTGTTTCCAGGGTCAGGGGCCAGCGGGCTGGGTGGGAGGGAGCCAGGGGGCAGAGAGAGTTTACAGGAAGCAGACAGGGCCAACGTCAATGCCGAATTCCTGGTCGGGGGCGCCAATGTCCAAGGGGGCCACATCGATGATGGGCAGGCGGGAGGTCTTGGTGGTTTTGTATTCGATCACTGTCTTGCCCCAGGCTCCAGTGTGACTCTGGGGTGAAGGGGACATAATGGGAAAGGGGTGTCACCAAGTGGGACTGATGAGGTGAGGGGGACTCTGGCCTGCCTGGAAAACCGAAGCCCAGAGCGGGGACCCCGCCGGGGACTCACCGTGCAGCCGTCGTAGGTGACAGTGTAGGTGAAGCGGCTGTTGCCTTCGGCCCGGAGCTCGATCTCATTGGAGCCCTGGAGGAGCAGGGACTTCTTGAGGTTGCCCGTGTGCTGGTCCATGTAGGCCACGCTGTTTTTGCAGTGGTAGGTGAGGTTCTGGGCGGCCTCGGTGGACATGAGCCGCAGGAAGGTCAGCTGAATGGCCACGTCGGCGGGATCGGAGCCCTGGCCGCCATACTCGAACTGCAAGGGGCGGGCGGAGCCGAGAGTGAGCGACGGCGCTGGAGCCTCTGGCCCCGGCCCCCCTCCCTAGAGTCCTTCAAGAGCACCCCAGTGAGCCCTACTTCTAGAGGTGGCCTCACTGGCCCACGGACACCCTACGTCTGAGGCAGGACACAGGAGCCCTGCCTCCCAGCCTGGCTCTGTCTGTCACGCCCAGCAGAGGTCGAGAGCACCCAGGACCCTTCCGCCCCTCTGAGCTCTCCCCCAGCCCCTCTCCCGAGTGGCTCCGAGGTACAGCCCACACACCTGGAATCCGCCGGTCATGCTCTCGCCATACCAGACGTGCCTCTTGTCCTTGGGGTTCTTGCTGACATACCAGTTCTTCTGGGCCACACTGGGCTGAGTGGGGTACACGCAGGTCTCACCGCTCTCCATGTTGCAGAAGACCTTGATGGCATCCAGGTTGCAGCCTTGGTTGGGGTCAATCCAGTATTCACCTGCGATGGGGCAGGGCCAGATGGGAGTCAGGGGAGGGCGGGGAGGTGGGGGCACACATGGGCATCGGAGCCCCTGGGTGCTCAGCTGCCATGGCACAGGGGAGGGGGAGGCCCTCACCGCTCTTCCAGTCGGAGTGGCACATCTTGAGGTCGCGGCAGGTGCGGGCAGGGTTCTTGCGGCTGCCTTCAGGGCTCCGGATGTTCTCGATCTGCTGGCTCAGGCTCTTGAGGGTGGTGTCTACCTCAAGGTCACGGTCACGGACCACGTTGGCATCATCAGCCCGGTAGTAGCGGCCGCCGTCGTGAGCCTTCTCTTGAGGTGGCTGAGGCAGGAAGCTGAAGTCGAAACCACCGCTGGGAGGGCCAGGAGGACCGGGAGGGCCGGGAGGGCCAGGGGGACCCTACAAAGAGAGGGAGGACGGCAGGGGTTATCAGGGTGCGAGCACTCTCGGAACTGGAGGCACACGGGCACACGGTGGGGAGCTACGTACAACAGGACCGGCATCACCAGTGCGACCACGAGGACCAGGGGGGCCGATGGGGCCTGGGAGACCGTTGAGTCCATCTTTGCCAGGAGCACCAGCAGAGCCAGGGGGACCCTGCAGGAGGAAGGTGGTTGGGGAAAGCCTGCTAGGAAGCACAGAGCACCCCAACTTTGGCAGAGAAGCCCACCACCCTCCGTGTCTGGTGTGGGCTCAATGGCCTCATCATCGCTCATTCCCACAGCTGGGCCAGGAAACACTATGGCAGGAATAACTGGGGAGGGGGAGGCCAAGGGCTGGGTGAGATTGTCCAGGATTCATCTTCCCTTCCTCCCACCCCTGCCCTGAACCCTTCTTCAGAGAGGTAAGGGGCACCTTTGTCCAAGGCAAAAGGCCCTGAAGTGACCCTGGATTTGGGACCCACGAAGAGGAGATAGACGAGGTGACTTACACGGGGACCAGCAGGACCAGAGGATCCAGAGGGACCTTGTTCACCAGGAGAGCCCTAAAGGACAAACACAAAGGCAATTCAGGCCCAGTGTGCGTCAACTGCGGTCGCGAGCTGGCCTTCCCCCCTCATTTTTGTAGAAATGTAGTCCCGGGGTGCCCGTACGCTGAGACTCTCCCCACAATCCTCCTTTGTGCCTCCCTCGCCCCCTCAGAAGCCCCTTGGACATGCCCATAAGTCTGCAGATGGCAGTTCCCACCAGGGAGAAGTGAGGCGGACTCTCCAGGGGTGGAAACTTAGGCGAAGTGTCCCCCCACCATCACAGAACAGGGCATGGGAAGCCGTCAGACCCTAGCTGGGGGCCAGGGAAGGCTGAGCATACTCACGGGAGGGCCAGGGGGACCCTGGAGACCGGAGAAGCCACGGTGACCCTTTATGCCTCTGTCGCCCTGTTCGCCTGTCTCACCCTTGTCACCACGGGGGCCTTGGGGTCCCTAGAAAAGAGCAGGGGACAGGTTGTCAGATTGAAGGTCCATTAGCACTACGTGGGGTGTAGTCCACATGTGGACAAGGGCTCGGAGGGCATGAGGGCCAGAGCAGGGCACTTACAGTGGGGCCACGGGCACCAGCGGGGCCGATGGGACCGGCAGGACCAGAAGGACCCTGGAGAGAGCAGGGAGCGCATTAGATGCTGAGAGCCAGGGCGGCCCCAGCTGAGGGCTGGCATAGCCCGAGCTGCTGCGGAGACCCGCCCTCAGCCGGGTGCCTCCTTCCTCACAGCCTGTCCCACTAGATCCGTCTCTCCTAAGCCCCAGATGAAACTACATGTGAATTTGGGCTGCGTGTGAGCTGGGGCAAGTACCTGGGGACAGCCCCATGCCTCAGGGCAGATGGGGTACAGTTGGGAGGGGGGCCTCGAGGCTGCGCTGTGGCTCAGTGTTTTCATGGAGGCCAAGGGCCCAGACACCTTGTACGACTCCTTCTCCGCCCCTCACCCAGCTGGGTCGGATGTCCGTCTGAGGACCCTGCGCCTCCCTGGCCTAACCTGAGCAGTGAGCCAGAGCCCAGCTACTTACAGTCTCCCCACGGTCGCCGCTCTTGCCAGCAGGGCCGACGGGGCCAGGGGCGCCGGGAGCGCCAGGGGCACCAGGGGGCCCGGCAGGGCCAGTCTCACCACGGTCACCCTGGAGGGAGAGGCGGGGAGTGCGGGTCAGCCTCAGCTGAGGGGGCCGGGCCGAGGCAGGACCTGGGCAGGGCTGGGGGTCCGGGGGGACAGCCAGCTCACCTTGGCGCCAGGAGCACCGTCTCGTCCGGGGGCGCCTTCAGCACCAGGAGAGCCCTGCAGAGAGAGAGGCCGCGAGGTCAGGGCCAGCCAGGGGGCGGGAGGCGCCGGCGCAGGCCGCAGCGGCCACCCTGAGGACACTGGTGTGCAGCTGGTGACTGCTCACCTCACGTCCAGACTCGCCAGGGGGTCCAGCCAATCCAGGGGGGCCCGCGGGACCAGGGGGGCCACGTTCACCACTTGATCCAGAAGGACCTTGTTTGCCAGGTTCACCCTGAGGGAGAAGAAAAAGTCAGGCCAGAGCTGGAGTGGGGAGGGGCCGAGAGCCCCCCAGGTCATCCACCACCCCTGCCCTGGGCCCCCCAAGTCCAGAGACGGTTCTCATCAGGGCCCTCCAAGGTGAGGGAGCACTCACAGAGGGGCCAGGAAGGCCGGGGAAGCCTCTCTCTCCTCTCTGCCCGGGCAGGCCGACCACACCGCGTTGTCCAGCAATGCCCTGAGGCCCGGGGGTGCCGGGAGCGCCCTGTGGGAGGCAGGCAGTGAGGGGCCTGGCCCAGGCCAGGGACCGCGGCCCCGCCCGGGATCCCCCCAGCACGAGCACTCACAGAAGGTCCATCAGCACCAGGGGAGCCTTTCTCGCCGGCGGGGCCGGGGGGACCAGGGGGACCAACTTCCCCGGGGCGTCCAGCGGGGCCAGTCTCACCACGGGGCCCTTTGCCGCCTTCTTTGCCGACAGGGCCGGGGGGGCCAGGGGGCCCAGCATTTCCCTGGACAGGGAGAAGGGCTGTCAGGTTCCGTGGTGTCCTGGGGCGCCCCTGGGGCCTCAGGTGGGCCCTCTGGGCTGTGACAGCCTACCTCCCCCCGAGTCTCCACCACAGATACTCACAGAGGGGCCGGGGGGGCCAACTCGGCCAGCAGCACCAGGGAAACCAGTAGCACCCTGGCAGAGAGGACAAAGTGGTCAGGGCGAGGCCGGCGCCTCTCCGGGCCCCGCCGCCCCTACCTCTGGGCGTGGGCAGGGGACACGTCTGCTGAGGCTTCAGCAGAGACGCCCAGGGAGATACTCACAGGGGGACCAGCGCTGCCACGGGCACCTTTGGGTCCAGGAGCACCGACGTTACCCTGCAGGAGAGCACAGAGGTGGCATGAAGGCCGGGCCGATCCCGGGACCAGGCAGGTTGGCAACTCGGGGCCCAGACAAAGGGTGAGACACTCACAATGGGGCCGGGGGGTCCAGCAGGTCCTGCAGGGCCAGCGGGCCCAGCATCGCCTTTAGCACCAGTATCACCAGGTTCGCCTTTAGCACCAGGTTGGCCATCAGCACCCTGCGGGAGGAGGGAGAGCGGTCAGCGAGCGAGTCTGGGTCCCACAGGGCTGAGCCAGTGGGTAGCCTCCAGGCAGGAAGAGGCGTGAATGGGACAGTCTCCTCCCCACTCTCCTTTCCCAACTCAGACCCATGCCTCTGTCCTCATCCTGTCACCCCGGGTCATAGGTCCCTGGTGGAAAATGAAGGGTCGAGGGTACTCACAGGGGGGCCTGCGAAGCCAGCAGGGCCGGGGGGACCAGGCTCACCACGGTCGCCCTAGAAGAAAAGGGGGCAGATTAGAGATGCGCTGACATAAAGGCTGGAGGGCAGTGGAGGAGGAAGGGCCCAGGAGCATACCCCAGGCCTGGGGGGTGGGGGGCACGGGGACAGGGTGGGGGCAGCACGGGGAGGAGGGCCCAGGATGGAGCCTTCACAGCATGTCTGTACTTACGGGGGCGCCACGAGCTCCAGTGGGGCCGGCGGGGCCACTAGGACCAGTTTCACCCTGAGAGGCAGGAACAAGAGGCTCAGGGTCAGGGCCCCCCCGGAACACTCCTGGCAGATGGCTGCCGGAGCCTCCCCTCCTCCAGGTCAGCCCTCAGAATGGCAGGGCTGCCTCCCCCGCAGAGCCGTGCCCAGGCTTGCTGGGAAAGAGGGGAGATGGGGAGGCGGCCCCCTCACCTTGTCACCAGGGGCACCAGCGGGGCCAGGGGGACCGATGGGACCAGTCAGACCCCGGACGCCGTCTTTGCCAGGAGCACCATCAGCACCTTTGGGACCAGCATCACCCTAAAGACATGGGGAAGACTGAGTCCTCCACTGCAGAGCAAGGAGGTGACCTGTGTGGTCGGGGACCCCCCACACCTCTGCCCCACCCCTGAGCCATGCTGAGGACTCAAGACTTTCCTGAAGAAAAGGTGCCTGCCTGAGGCGTGCCTGGGCAGTGGCTTAGGAGGCCCTGCCTTGTGCAGAGGGATGAACAAGGGATCCCCCATCCAGGAGGAAACCCACCTCTTGTTGCCATGGTAACTTGTGGGCGAGAAGGGCCCAACCACAGGTATAGAATTGATCAGCAAAGAGGCCAGCGGGAAAGAAGAGAGGATGAAGGGAAAGGGGGGAGGGCTGCAGGCAGGGGAAAGTGAGGCTGAGGGATCCAAGGAGACAGCATGGGAGCCACGCAGGGCTCAGGGCAGGAGGGGCGCACTTACTCGGTCACCCTTTGGTCCTGGAAGACCAGCTGCACCTCGTTCACCAGGCATTCCCTGAAGGCCAGGGGCGCCCTGGCTCCCGGGGGCTCCAGGGGCGCCAGTATCACCCTATGTGACAACCAAGAGGCCTGGAGTGAGCGGGGGGTGGGGGAGGGTGTCCCAGGAGTGGGTCACAGCCCGGAGCCCCTCTTAATATCTCCCAGGGCTGGTGTCAAGGCCGAGGGCAGGCACCAGCCAAGAGGAAAGCCTCACAGCCCAGAACTTCGGGATACACGGGGACCCCCACCCCAGCCTTGTCCTCCCTTCCTCACCCCTCCCCAACATCCACATGGCTTTGGTCACAGCCCAGCGTCCCCTGCCACAGGGGAAGCAAGACCTGGTTCCAGGGCTGTCCTCACCTTAGCACCATCATTGCCAGGGGCGCCGTTGGACCCACGGGGACCTGCAGGACCGGGGGGACCTTGCACACCACGCTCGCCAGGGAATCCTCTCTCGCCCTAGGAGGGAGGACAGGACAGGGCACATGATGGTGGCTTCAGAGACAGGGCTGAGCATGGGCGTCCAGGTGGGACCAACAGAAACTACTTACTCTTGCTCCAGAGGGGCCAGGGGCACCAAGGTCTCCAGGAACACCCTTGAGGGGGAGGGAGAGAGGGACGACAGTGAGCAAAGGCCACCTGGGCCCTCGGCACTAGAAAGCACCCCTGCCCTCCTGCCGGGGACTGGCGGGGGAGGGGGTCTGCGATTGGACCAGTGCCTTGGCAGCACTGAACTTGGATCCTCGCTCTACTCTTCACTCCTCCTTGAGATGTGTCAGTGACACCCCCCCCCCCCCGCCCCTGCAACTTGGTGAGAGAAAGTCACACGGCATTCCAGCATCTCTGAAAGGAGGTCACCCAGAGGAACAGCCTGGAGCTCTTTTCAGATCAGATGCGAGGGGGCAGCTCCCTGCTTCCCTCGGTGGGAAGTCCCTCCTGCTGTCTAACCAGGATCCCTCTAGCTAATGGGCGTGACGGGCTAGGAGGGCTGGCTTCCCCCTGCTCTCCTGCCTCCGTGGCTGCTGCTGCCTCTTACCTGTTCACCGGGTTTGCCTGCTTCGCCAGGAGGACCAGCAGGGCCAGGGAGACCCTGAAGAGGAGAAGTGGAGGAGGGAAGAGGAAGGCCTTAGAATCCAGAGAACAAGGCAGAACCCGCACCCCTCCTCCAAGCCCCTGCCAGCTTGAGGCCTCACCTGGAATCCGGGGGAGCCAGCAGGGCCTTGTTCACCTCTCTCGCCAGCAGGGCCCTGTCAGGAGAGAAGGCGGCGGTCACGGGAGGCCCAGGAGGGGAAAGGCAGGGGGTGCCTCCCCACTCGACGCCCCCCCGCCAGGCCTTCCTGCCAGGGCTACGTACAGAAGGGCCGGGGGCTCCCTGAGCTCCAGCTTCTCCATCTTTGCCAGGAGCACCCTGTGGGGAGATAGAAAGAAAAACTCAGGGTGCTGAGGCAGCTGCAGAGAGAGGGGGCCTGGGGCTGGGGGCTCGCAGCGCCCCGGTAACGGGGCTGCAGTCTCCTGCGCCCCTCTTGTGGGGAGGCCACTTGTAAGACACTTACCACGGCACCAGGGGGTCCGGGGACACCTCGCTCTCCAGCTTTGCCAGGCTCTCCCTGGGGGGGAAGAGGTGGGGGTGAGTGGGAAACCAGGGTCCTCCTGTTGACTTCGAGGGGAATGTTAACGGGACTTTCTTATCTGCTGGCTTGGGCCCCAGGGAACCGGGGAACAGCTCTTGCTGGCTCCTACGCGGTCCCTTAGCGTCTCCCCACAGCTCCCTCCTCAGGTTCCTCTCTCTCCTCCCTCCTCTTCCTTCTCCCTGTCATATGCTTGGTGACCCAAGCCACCAAGGACTTTAACCTCCTCTGATATCTCCTTTCGAACCTCCAAGAACCCCCAAGATGTGTGGGTGACTATCCGACAGGAAGCCCCTCCTGTCCTTGTGTGTGTGGTGGTGGGGGCACCAACAACACTTATTTCCTGGGATGGAGTGGTGGTAGTGGTGCCAGGAGAAGCCTCTCATTTTATGAATAGGGAGACTGAGGTCCAGAGAGGGGCAGTGAGTGGCCAGAGGCCACACAGCAAGTCAGTATCAGAACCGGGCCCAGCCCCCAGGACTCGAGGCCTCCTCGTGTGTCTGTCCCTAGCCCCGCGATGCTCCCACTAAACACTCACAGCAGCACCTTTAGGTCCAGGAAATCCCATCACACCAGCCTGGCCACGGGCACCAGGGGGGCCTGGGGGTCCGGGGCGACCATCTTGACCAGCGGGACCCTGAGGGTGGGAGGCACAAAAGCAGGGGTGAGCGCACAGAGGACAGGCAGCTGGAAGAGCGGCAGGGCGGCCGGGCGCAGTGTTACTTACAGAGGGGCCAGTTTTGCCATCAGGACCAGGGCTGCCGGGGCTGCCAGTCAGACCCTAAGAGGAGACAGTGCGGTGTGGGTGGGCTGGGGGAGACAGGCCAAGGAGGCGCGGGGTGGAGCCGCGTGCAGGCTGGGCGAGGGCACCCTGCCAAAGGCAGATCTGGGGTCCTGCAGCAGAGGGCCTCATCCCAGACCCAGCACGGGGCCGCCAGGGGCCTGGGCCACGCCGGGCAGAGGGCTGGGGCCTCACCTTGGCACCAGGCAGACCAGCTTCACCGGGGCGGCCAGCTTCGCCGGGAGAGCCTTTGGGGCCAGCAGGGCCAGGAGAGCCACGTTCACCCGCAGGGCCCTGGTTGGGGGGAGGAAGTCACAGGAGCCATTAGGGTCTCAAGTCTGGGGCTCTTTACCAGGGGCCAGGGTCTTCTCCCTCCCAGGAAGGTCAGGGGGGAGGTCAAGGTGAGGCTGAGTGTGGACAGAGAGGTCTGCAGCCACAGCACAGAGCACTGATGACGGGGCAGTGGGCTGGGAGGGGGCTGGCGACATCTGGAAGAGGCAGGCAATGGGCACAGAGCCGCAGGGTTGGCCTCCAGCCGCCAAGACAGGTTACCTTGGGACCAGCAACACCATCTGCTCCAGGGAAACCACGGCTACCAGGTCCACCCTGCAGGAGGAGAGGAGGCCAGTGAGCTCAGACACGGGGCACCAGGCTGGCACTGGGGGCGGAGAAGGGGGCACGTACACGCTCGCCAGGGGGTCCGGGCAGGCCAGCAGGTCCGGGTTCACCTCGGGCTCCTCGCTTTCCTTCTTCGCCAGCAGGGCCAGGGGGTCCTTGAATACCAGTGGGGCCCTGGAGAGGGCAGAGAGGAGGGGGCGGTGTGCCGTGAGGGGCCGTCCTCGTGCCAGCTCCCGGGCCGGCTGGCGGCCGGGCCCCTGGCACCAGGTGCTCCGGTTCCTCCCGGGATCTCCCTCAGACACGCTCGGGCATGCGGGCTGAGCTGCAGGTGGACTTACGGTCTCTCCCTTGGCGCCGGTGTCTCCTTTGTTGCCAGGAGCACCAGGTTCACCCTGTGTGAGGGGAGAAGAGGATGAGCAGAGTTGGGGGTGCTCAGTTGGCCTTGATCTTCATATTCCCCTGACGGGGGCCACACGGGAGCCGCGCAGACTGGGGCAGACGTAAGAGTGGTACTTACGCTGTTACCCTTGGGACCAGGGGCGCCGCTGGGGCCCTGGGGTCCAGAGGGGCCTCGGGCACCAGGGAAGCCAGGAGCACCAGCAATACCAGGAGCGCCCTGTAGGGGGCAGAACAGGTTGAGCCCAGGAGTGGAGGGCACAGGGCAGGTGAGAGGTGGGCGCCAGGGGCAGCTCTGAAACCTGCAGGACACTCACGTTGGCACCTTTAGCACCAGGCTGCCCATCAGCACCGGGGTTTCCCTGTGGCACAGAAAGAAGCTGATGAGCGACGGGCAAGGACTCTGAGTTGGGGAGGGGCAGAGGGGCAGACGATACGTACAGCAGGGCCTGCAGCACCAGCGGGGCCAGGGGGGCCGGGCTCACCACGCACACCCTGGGGACCTTCAGAGCCTCGGGATCCTTGGGGACCAGCTTCACCCTGGATCGTTAGGAAGGATAGGTCAGGAGCCACCCTAGGAGCCCAGCTTCACCTTTGCATGTGGGCTGGGGTGGGGTGATGGGCAGGAGACCAAGAATCAGAATTCCAAGATCAGAGCCAGGGCCTGGGGACAAAGGTGCTGGGGACTGGGCTTCTGTCTTGTCGCTCTGGGCCCCTCCAGCTTGGGAAGCTAGGAGATGCCTTGGCCTGTGGGGGCTGTGCTTGGGAGAGGACAGGGGTCTCACCTTAGCACCAACAGCACCAGGGAAGCCAGGGGGACCAGCAGGGCCAGTGGGACCCTGTGAACAAACGGGGGGTGTCAGCAGGAAGGAAGGAAGGTAGCCGTTACAAATCACACCCCGGGACAGAGAAGGTCTTGGGGCTCAGACCAACATGACCCAGCTCTGGTGTCAGCCCCGAGAGTGGACACCGAGACCCCCTTGCCCACTGAAGTCTAGGGGTCATACTTACAGGGGGGCCAGCAGCTCCAGTAGCACCATCATTTCCACGAGCACCCTGCAGGGAGGGAAGCGCCAGTTACATCCACTGAGCACTGGCCCGTCCTTGGAGCCCCTGGGGAACCCCCTGCAGGAGTACTTACAGCAGAGCCAGGGGGTCCAGGGCGACCTCTCTCACCAGGCAGACCACGGGGGCCCTGACAGCAAACGCAAGAGAAGACAAGTTGAGAGAGGAGACCCAGTTCTTTCCCTCAAGCCCCCATCCTGCCCCTTCACCCCACCCTGTCTGTTCCGTCTAGAGCTGGACGCACTCACCATCTGGCCAGGAGCTCCGTTTTCACCAGGGCTACCAGGCTCACCCTGTAGAGCAGAGAACAGAATTAGGAATGTGTTTGTAGTGGGCATGGGCCGGGGGTGGAGGACTGTGACATTCGGTCAGCCTCTTACCTTGGGACCGGCAGGACCGGCGTCTCCCTTGGCACCATCCAAACCACTGAAACCCTACGATAAGAGAGGGGGCCATGGTGAGACCCAGTGCAGGGAGTTCTTTTGGGTGTCTATTCTCGATCCCTTGAGACTTCTGCAGCTGCCACCCACCATGACACACACCAGGATCCCTTGGGGAAGGGCCTGGAAGAGTGACATGCGGGGGACTTTGGGAGCTTAGAAGACTCAAAGCGGACTCACTCTGTGTCCTTTCATTCCAGGGAGACCAGCTGTCCCGGGCAGTCCCCGAGCACCCTGGGGAGAAAAGAAAGGCAGGGCCGTGAGAAGATATCACCGTGGACACAGCGCCCGCGTGAAGCGCGCACACAGCAAAGCTGGGGCCGGCCATGCATCCTGCTCACCTGAGGTCCAGGAGGCCCTCGCTCACCAGGCCGACCAGGCTTCCCAGCTTCACCCTGCGAGGGAGAGAGAAGGCTTTCACGGCCCTGCCACCGCGCTGGAAGGCGCGGAAGGCCTGAAGCTTCTTGGAATTGTGGAAAGGCGAGCTTAGGGGCTCAGAGCCTTCTATTTGAATTTAGCCTACAGTTTAAATCTACCATGAAGCCTTTATTTGGTGAGTTTTAATACCTCCCAAAGACAGTTCTGTCACCAGCATTTTAATCTCACCGTATGGAGAGCAAATTGGAGGTGTCCAGAGCACTAAAGCTCAAGGAAGGCATTCACCCTGAGGGATGGGGGTGGGAATTGCTTTAAGGTGGCTGGGGTGAGGGGAGGAACAGTCACTTCTGTTGGGAGGAAAGGGAAGCATCCCACAAAGGGTAAAGATCATTGTCCAAGGGCAGTCCCATGCATCCGGGAGAACTTGCCCCCTGCCTCTGGGTATCACCCCCGAGGCACTGGGGGCACTGGGGTGGAGATTATGGGGCTTTAGCACATGAAGGCAGGAGGTATCTTCTTAGGGGGGCTACTCACATCATCTCCGTTCTTGCCAGGGGGACCAGCGGGACCACGGGGGCCCATGGGACCCTAGAGAAAATAGGAAAACGATGTTAGAATCATCGGGAAAAGACAAAAAGAAGGGGGATTAGAAGGGCTGGGATTAGGAGGCAAGAAAGACTCCAAATGGGGATGGGGACTCCATGTATTTGTAGGGAGTGTGTATTTGTATAGAGAGTACAAGTTGGGGGGCACTTACGGAGGCTCCAGGCTCGCCAGGCTCACCAGGGGGGCCTTGGAAACCTTGGGGACCCTGGAGGACAAGAAGAGAGGGGTAGGGTTAGAAGGTAGGGTTAGAAGTAGGGTAGGGTTTTCCATCTCACCAAGAGATCTTGGAACACATTCCCTGCCCTCATCTCAATCCTCCCTCCAAAAAACCAAAACCCAAGGTGATGTATGAAGACATCTTGATACTCACAGGTGCGCCAGGGGGGCCGGGAAGACCACGAGGACCGGAAGGACCCTGTAGAAGGAAAAAGGGCAGTCACAGTGACGCCTCTGTGGAAAGTGCAATGTGGGTATAGTCCTGCCATCTCCCACTGGTTCCTAAGGGCCCACCCAGTTGCCTTGCATCCTCGAGGGACTCTAAGGTCCCAAAGGTTGTCTTGACCCCCTAACTTATCTCTGCCACCCCAGGTGCCATCCCTGCCCGTCTTGTCGAGATCCCCATAGGCTCTGCCATCATCTCTGCTCCCCCTGGTGGCTCACCATGGGACCAGGCACGGAAACTCCAGTTGATTTCTCGTCATAGCCATAGGACATTTGGGGAGCAAAGTTCTAGGAAAACAAAAACAAGATAGAGTGCATGAGAAAGTAGGGTCAGAACAGTGAGTTGAAAGGCAGAAGCCATCACCCATAATGGGACATACTGACGTGATAGGCCTCCTGGTAGGACACCAGGACAACAACATCACATGTCAGATGTCCTGCCAAAATGCATCACCTGAATCTACTCCTGAAGACTCATTCGACAAACCCAAAGTGAGGGACAGGCTACAAAACTACTGGCCTCCTCAAAAAATGTGTCCCAAGAGGTAAAGACAATCTGAACAATGTTCCAGATGAAAGGAAACTAAAGAAACATGGCCATGAAATGCCATGTATGACCCTGGATTGGATCCAGGATCAGAAAAAACAACAACAAAACAACATGCTATTAAGGACATTGGGGAAATTTGAATGTGGACTGTATATTAGATACAGTATTGTACAGAAGTTAAATTTCAAAAAGGTAATCATTGTGCAGTGGTCATGTAAGAGTGTGTCCTTTCTTGTTTTCAGTAAATACACATGAAAGTATTTAGGAGCAAAGGGACATACTAATCTCATCAATGTACTCTCAAATGGGTCAGAAAGAAAAATAGCAATAACTCTGTGCATTCATAGACAGAGACTGATAAAGCAAGTGACACTTGAGGGGTATATGAGAGCTCGTTGCACTGCTCTTGCAACTTTTCTGTAAGTTTGAAATTATACCAAAATATACAGTATGGCATCTGCTCCCCAAGATAAAGAAAGAAAGAAAAAAACGGGGTGTGGGGAGGAAAGGAGCACACAGGCCTTCCAGGAGTGTCTCCACTCTCCACTTACTCCTCCAAGGCCAGGGGGTCCGGGAGGTCCGGGAGGTCCGGGAAGTCCAGGCTGTCCAGGGATGCCATCTCGGCCAGGGGGGCCTGAGGGTCCCTGAAGCGGGAGAGGGTGGGCAGGGTGAGCTCAGGCAAAGAGCCACGCCCACCGCAGGCCCCCAGCATCCAGAGTGCAACGCTTACCCTTGGGCCTCGGGGGCCAGTGTCTCCTTTGGGTCCCTTTGGGGTTGGGGGAGAAGAAACAAAAGAAGCGGGATTAGGGAAGGGAGGACCGTGGGGGAGTCACGGGCGGGGTGGCCAAAGTTGAGGGCAGAGGATTACCTCGACTCCTGCTGTTTCTTGGTCCGTAGGCGACACTAGGGGGGCGGGGGGAAGAGACGCGGGTTAGAGGCGGGGTTTGCGCCGGGGCGGCCCCGCCCCCAGCCCCGGGCCCAGGCCGGGAGCCTACCCTCGCCGTCGGGGCAGACCGGGCAGCACTCGCCCGGGGGGGCTACGGCGCCGGGGCAGTTCTTGGTGTCCTCGCAGATCACGTCATCGCACAACACGTTGCCATTGTCGCAGACACAGATCCGGCAGACCTCGGGTTTCCACACTTCTCGGTCATGGTACCTGATGCCGTTCTGTACGCAGGTGACTGGTGGGACTGCGGCCACAAGGAAAAGAGCGGCAACGTCAGCGGTGCCCGACCCTCCCCGCTCGGGGCTCCAGGGACCCCCGCCCGTCCCCTCTATCCGAGACACATTTAGATTTTCCATTTCCCGCCGCCGCCTCCCCCTTCCTTTCCCCACATCCTTAAAAGTTCATCTGCTCCTCATCAGCGCCAGTGACAACGCCGAGGCTCCCGGCCAGGGCGGCTATAACTCTTTCCAGTTCTCAGGAATTTAAACAAAGCTTTAGGCGGGGGTTGCTTCCAACTCCAACCTCAGCTGTTGGTGCTGAGGCCAAGTGAAATAAAAAGCCATTGGGGGGGTGGGGGGTGGGATGGGGGAGAGGAGAGAGAGCAGGAGGGGCCCCATCAAGAGGGTTGGCTTGTGGGGAGTGGTCTGGGTGGGGACAGGAGGGTGTGGGAGGAGAGCTGGGAGGTCCAGCCCCCGTTCCCTCGGCAGGTGAGATTGCGTGGGCGGGGCTAAGAGGATGGGGCGGGGCTGATTGGCGTGGGGACCCGGCCAGAGACTTGAAATGCACCCCCAAAGTTGGATACACCCTAATCTCCAGGGCCCAGACATCTCAAAAGCCCTCTCTCAGGGACTACCCCCTTTCTTCAAAACCAGGCAGTGCCTCTGGGCCACTCCTCAGCCAAAGAACCAAAAAGTCCACAACTAGTAATCAAGTTAGTTGATAACCAGGCCCGCCGCGCGAGCGCTTGCACAGACGGCCACCAGGTGGCGGGCAACACTAGGCGATTTCGCTGGGCTGGCCACTTCTTTTAGAGACGGGGGCTACTCCATCCCCACATTTATTTTGCAGGTCTAGAGGTGGGGTCCATTTTCGGCAATCACCCCAGTTTTCCTGCTCCAGCTCCTGCGCCGGGAGGCGCTGGACAGGGAGGTGCCGTGCTCAGTATTGATCAGCAGAGGGCGCACGGACCCCGCCCTGCCCAGTCCGCGCCAAAGTTTCTCATCCTCCAACCCGCCCACTCTCCGCGCCCCCTCCCCCCTCAGCCCAGCACCCCCGCGGCCCCAGCAACACTGTCTAGCCTGCAGAGAGGGCAAACAATCTTTCCTTATGAATCATCCCACAGCCTTCCTGATTGCTTTTACAGCTTGGGCTCCACATTCCCAGCTCGGCGCCCCCATCCCATGTTCGACGTCCTTTCCCGCAGCCGGCGCTCAGACCTCCGTTCTCCCGGTGGCACTGCACCGCGCGCCATCGGGACGCCCTCGTGTGCTAACCACGCCGCGCTCCGTCCTCCTTCCCTAGTCCTGGGGGCGTTCATCTCCACTCCCCCACCCAGGGCGCGGAAGAAGCGCCCTCCTCATCTCCCTTCCTTCCCCGAGTCTCCGGAGCATCCCCGAGTCTCAGTTTCAGTTGCAGACTCCCGGGACCGGGCGCAGGGTGCGACACCAAGTAGCCCTGGACTCCCCAAAGTTTGGGACTTACTGTCTTCTTCTTGGCCCTCCTCTTGGCCGTGGGTCAGGAGGGCGGTGGCCGCTAAGAGGAGCAGGAGCCGGAGGTCCACAAAGCTGAACATGTCTAGACCCTAGACATGTAGACTCTTTGCGGCTGGGGTGGGGTTAGCGTCCGCTCATGCGTGGCCTCACACTCCGCGTGCCTCCTGCTCCGACCCCGAGGAGAAACTCCCGTCTGCTCCGACCAGCGGCCCGGGCCCCTTTTATACCATCCCGAGGGAGAGCGGGGAGGAACCCGGCCCCTGCGAGAGGGGGAGCCGGTCGCCCGTCCCCCAGCCAATCAGAGCTGCCTGGCCCGGCCCCCAATTTGGGAGTTGGAACCGAGAGGGGATGGAGGAGGGAAGGGAAGGAAAGTGAGTCCACCGCACATCTCCCCCCTTGGCCACTCTGTCTCCCCAGCCCCCCAGCCCAGCCTGGGCCAGAGGTGCTACTGCTGGGGTGCAGCTAGGTCCTCAATATAGTGTGGGCTAAAGAATGGGACGGGGCGTCCTTTCGTCTTTCTTCCTGTGACCCCCGATCTGGAGGAGCGGGGATGGGAGAGCTGAGTAGGGAGCTTTTCAAAGGTGGAAAGTTTAGGGGGGCTTGGAAGAGGGTCCTCCTGGCCCTGCCTCGTTCACCGCTCTGACAGGCTTGGCAAGAGCTAAGGGATGGGTACCAGGAGGCCAGCGGGGGCCCCCCTAAAGCGGGAGGACCCGAGAACTAAAATGATGCTCTAGTTTAGAGGTGTCTTCTGAGGGGGCTATGGTATTCAGTTTAGGAATTTTGCGGAGCAAGTTACAGACGCCTTTATAGACATTAAGAATCACATGCTTGGGGGGATGTTGGCAAGAGGGGTTTTATTTCGGGGATGTCGATGCTTCTGCCATGCCTGAGGCTCCAAGGTGGACTCAAATGCTCTTTCCCAAACCCCGCCAGGCAAGACCGAGAGAGATGGGGGGGGGGGGGCTGAGGCACTGCGTGAGAAATGTGACTACGTGGTCTCTCTAGAAGGCAGCTTTGGTGTGGAGAGATGGGGGAATTGCTAGGACCCTTCCACCCCAGGGGGCGTGAATCTGCATCTGATGGCTGGTGACTTAGACAAGGGTCTTGGGTTAGGGTCTGCCAGGGCTGTCCCCGGGGGGCCTGGTTAGGAACCCTCCTGTACAGTCAAACCAGAGAGAACTCAGGTGGAGGACATTTGACCAGAGAGATGGTGCTCCTTCTAATGCCCCGTCTATGGTTGTACTCAGGGTTGGGAGCATATGGGAGAATTTGGATGTTTGGGGGAGACTTGTATTTGGGGGTTTGGGATGGAATTGCAGGGTAGGGTGAGTGACCTTATTTTAGATGCTGTTTCCCACTGTCCTACCTTTTTCCTGAAAACCCAGGGCATTGCTCTCTGCCCCTAGAAGCAGGGCAGAATCATCTTTACCATGAAAGGGTTTGGGGACCTCAGGAACAGCAGGCTAGATTTGGGGGAGATACCTCTAAAAGTCAGAGTTCTCCCTTCCCCTGGCCCCCACCTCCCATCAGTGATCTATCCCAATGCCAGTCCATCCTGGCCCTGGTCCTGCCAAAATCTGTGGGTCCAAGAGAAGTCAGTGACCTGTCACATCCAGTCCCTCTGCACAGCGCCTCCACCCCCATCACTTTAGAGCTGCAAACGTGGAAGCGGGGCGTCCCTCCTTCCCCAAACCATCCAAGATTCCATCTCCTCCTCACCCCCCCCCCCAATCGGTCCCTCTCCACACCCTCCCCCAGCTGGTTTTGTGCAACGAAGGCAGAGGGAAAAAAAAGACCAAGGGAGGAGAAGGAGAGGGAGCCACGTCGCCGGCCGTGGGCAGCCAGGATGAGCGGTGCGGGTGGGGCTGCAGAGGGGCCGGCAGGGGCTATAATTAAAGGGAAAATATAGAGTTTCCAGAGAGGCGGGCGGGAGACAGCCCTGGAGGGCCGGGCCTTCATCAATTATCCCCACCATGTGGCAGCAACTTGTGGCCCAGGCTCTGCCCCCGCCAGGGCACGGGGAGGGGCAGAGGGGGTGCTGAGGACGTGCTGAGATGGCAGTTCCTGGAACCTCCAGTGTGGGTCAGGAACCAAGGGTGCCCCCAAGAGGGGACCAGGGTCTTGCTCCTCAGAGTGGTCACCCCTTTGGCCTGGGGCCGCGTGTCACCAGCTTGGGGTTAGGGTTGGTATGACGGGCCACCTCTCTGCTTGCTGAGTGTGGGCAGCCAGGAGGCTGCCTGCCTGTGGGCTCTCCATCTCTGCCTTAAAGAAGAGTGAAGGGATGGAGGTTGGGAGTTGGGGGTGGGCTTTGTGGGTGTGGTGGGCCACAGCCACCGTCTGGATGTCCGGGTTCAGACCTCCATCCCAGGGGCAGCGGCCAGAGGGTTTCCGAGCATCCTTTACACGTGGCAAGGAGCTGAGGGCCAGGCCTCTTCTGCCACTTTTTGACTTGAAACGCTTGGCGGGCACCCAGCCCGAGGATGTGTCTTTAATTTCTGCAGCATGACAGTGAGAGGAAGAATGTGCTTGGGGTCTCCTCCCAGCCTGGTTGGGCCTCCTTGGCCAGGACTGGGGGGTGGGGGGTGGGAGGAGGGTTGAGGGAGGGAGCTGGGGCTGGAGAGGGGAGGAGACGCCACCTCATCTTTAGGAAACTCTGAAGCGCTGGCTTCTTGTGGAATGTAAGACTTTGTCCGGCATTCGGAGTGGGGGCAGCACAAGCCAACATCTCCTTCCCCCTGCCCAGGAGCAATGGTAAAGCCATCAGCACCAAGGGGAAAAAAATTCCTAAGGAAGAAAAACAGCAAGAGGAAAGTGCTGAGCTCTGAGTTCTCTCCTTTCCAGATTTCCCCAAGTGCCCTCCTTCCATGAGGGAGGGGGCAGGCCTGTGCACTCCGCTCCCTCCTCCCTCTGGAGCCCCTCAAGCCCCCAGCCTAGACTCCAGGCTGTGGGACCAGGGAGAAGAGGCAGCCCAGGTGTGGGGGCACCTGGTGAACAGGTGTTCTTTCCAGCTGCTCTGGTTCCCCAGGTTCCCTTGTACTCCTTCCCCTGCTTTGACTTTCCAGAATGTTCCTCTCCCCACCCCTGGCCCCAGACTGGTGATGGAGAAAGCAGGAGAGGGGCTGAGGAGAGAAGGGGAAGGTCTAAGAGTGGGACTGCACTGAAGACCTTGGCTTTCACGTGTCCTCATCATGGAGCCCTGGGGACAGTCTGGGGACAGACCCCCAGGTGTATGGGGTTCTCTCTCTTTCCTCAGCATTGCACCATCCGGCCCATGGGCCTTAGCTAAGTTCCTTCCCTCCCAGGCACAGCTCGCTTTCTCCGCCTCAGCTCAGCCCAAGTTCTTTGGCCTCTTGCGGGTCCCCTCTGACTTTCATCCTTTCCAGGTTTAGGGGAAAGGTGATGAACTAGGTTTGTCCGTGCTGTTAGGTGACTATAATACAGCCACTCAGAACTGTGGAGGACGGTTGGCTACCTGGGCCTAGAGCTCAGAGGAGACAGGGGTGGGACCCAGCACTATGCTGTGGACGGAGCTGTCTCCAGAGAAAGCGTGGAGAGAGGAGAGAAGGGCTAGGATAGGCCCCTGTGTGTGTTGCTTGCTAATTAATTGTTTATTTTATTTTATTTTTTGAGAGAAGGTGAGAGAGAGAGAGAGAGAGAGAGAAGGAGGGAGGGCCCAGAGCAGTCTCCATAGTTGTACATCATTAGCTGTGACATGGTTTCATTCCACACAGGTGGATGTGGGGCCACGTGGGGTGGGAACCGAACCCGGGGCCTCCTGCGTGGGAGGGGAGAACCTTCACTGCTGAGCTACCCCAGTCAGGTTACCAGTTGCGCTGCAGACCAGCACATGGGTGTTCATGGGCCAGCTGGGAATCGAACCCTGGACCTCCCAATTGCAGGGAAGGGCGCACCCGCGGAGCTATCTCCACGCTCCATCCCTGAGCGCTTAAGGGTTGGGAAGGGGAGGAGGCCGCTGAGCAGGAGAGAGGACAAGAGTGGGAGGAGGAGGAGGGCACAGAGGAGAGGGGTGGTGGGCTGTCAGGTATGCAGAGGGAGGATTGCCCTATAGCTGTAGAGAGGATTCACAGGGTAAGGAGGAAAAGGTTCCCTGGATTTAGCAACGTGACAGCTAAATGGGAGCTATTTTGGCGGAGTGATTGGCAAGGAAGCCGGGCTGGCTGAGCCGAAGAGAGGTCAGGAAACCGGGTCAGAGTGCAGGCTGTCTGGAGGAGGGGCTTAGCTGGGACGGGGTGGGGAGGGAGTAGAGCGATACCTCATTCTTCGTCCCTTCTTCCTTCACTTCTTTCTTTGACTCCCTCCAGCTCCACTCCTGTCTATCTCCGCCTCCCTCCTCTTTCTCTCAGTGAGATTCTGGATCTTTCCCCGTGTGTCCCCGCTCTGGGGCTTTTTTTCTGGGTCTCATTGTTTCTTTTCTTTCTTCCCAGGCGACTCTAGCCTGCCGATACCCACATCCAGACCTTGCCTCCACCTCATTCTCTTTTAGAGCGAGTCTTCAGCCCAGGATCTTAAAGAGAAGGCTTGAGTTCTAGTCCTGGCCGACCCTACTCCATTTCTGGGGCCCCTGCCACCTAGTTCAAGAGGGGGAAACTTGCAGGCAGGGGAACCAGGGAAAGCAGTGGGATGAACCAGAAGGAAAGGGGACACTAGGAGAGCCGTGCTAATTCCCCAGCCCAACTCCAGACACCTCACCAGGGCCCAGCCGGGAACACTGGGCGGGATGGGGACCTTGTCAGGCTCGGGGGCCCAAGTCCTCCTCTGCTCTGTGCTGATCTCAAGTGAGGGGTCAACACCCCTCTTTCCTGCTGGAGCAGGAGCTACAGGGCAGGGACCTGTCACCCCCCTTACCCCCAACTGTACCTGGACACAGAGCAGTTTCTCATCAAAGGCTGAGGGAGTTCATTGAAATGTTATTTTACCCCTTTCTGATTTAATTCCACACTATGCTTGTTTTATCCATTCCCCACTTCTTCATTTTCTTTCAGTTCTTCTCCCCCAGCCCCCCTCCCCCTTAACTTTTCCCCTCTTTGTGTAGTTTTCTTCCTTTTCTTAGTTCGTCTCCTTTCCTGTCCCTCTCTCCTCTGCCTCTGGCCCATCCCATTTTCTGTCGCATTGTCTTCCCACACCTCTGGTGCTCCGGCCTGTGCTCTTTCCACCACAGGAGAGCTCAGCAGCTGGGAGGGGCGGGGCCCAGGCTGCCTCACAGCCAGATGTCTGGTACAAGTGTTCAGGAGGCAGCTGCAGAGGTTCCTATGAAGCTTGAATTAAAAATAAAAAAACAGAGAGAGGCAGCCTGTGTGATGCCGAGACACCTGTCCAGACCCCGATCTCCTTCCGTCACCCCCATTTCCACAGAAGTCTGCTGTCTTCCACTTCTGCGTCAGCTCCCAGCTCTTCCTCCCTGCAAAACTGGGAGCCTGGGATTCCTGGGGGTGGACTGAATTGAGTGGGGAATCAAGGGAGACCCCCACTCTGCTCACTTGCACCAGCCCTGGGCAGAGCACCCTTTCGGACAGAGTCTGGCTTGGATGCAGAAAAGATCTAGAATTCTTGACGAAACAGTATTTATATGCCAGGCACTTTGTTGGGCCCTGGGCAGTCAGGGTCTGCCTTTATAGAGCTTGTGTCTGGTAGAGACCAACATGAATGACACCCCATGTGTAAACGTGTAATGGCAACTGTAAAGTTTACGGAGGAAACGGACACAGAGCGCTGAGTGGCTCGCATTCCAGGGAGTCTGTCTTAGATCTGGGGGCCCGGGAAGGCACCCCTGAGTAGGTTGATAGATGAGTAGGGAAGGGGTAAGTGGCAGGGTGGGCAGTTGAGGTGGGCAGTTGAGGTGGGCGTGATGGCACCACATATGAAAGGCTCTGGGGCAGGATGGGGTATGGCCAGTTCTAGATGCTCACAGAATCCAGAGAAAGCCCGTGTGGCCGGAACACAGGAAGCACAGTCCAGGCAGGCCAAATAAGCCGCACTAAGGATGCTAGCTTCTGTCCTTCGCGCCTGGGGCCCCAGAGTGCCTGAAGCAGGGAGGGTCACAAGCCAGTCTGCATGTGTAGAAGAGCATCCTGGTCACCGGGTGGAGCAGGCACTGGGGAAGCCATGGAGGAAGGTGGCTGCTGCAGGCCTTCGGGTGAGAAGTGATGAAAACCTGGACCAGGTTGAAGGAAATGGAAACAGAAAGAAAAGAATGGACTCAAGAGCCTTTGGGGAGGCAGAATGGAGAGGACTGGGAGCTGGATTGACATGGAGTGTGCTGGTGGGGAGCGCAGATGATGCCTGCTGTTCTGATCTGACAGACAGAAGGTGTGGAACGCTGGAGAGAGGATGCTGGATGAGGACCCTGTTTGGGGAATGAGATGCTGAGTTTTGGGCCTATTACAGGCACTCCGGTTGACTATATTCAATGGATGATTGCTACAGACTTCCTGGGCCAGCCCTGTGCTGAAGAGGACTCTGGGGACAGCAGCTCCCCAGAGTGGGGAGGCAGGAAGGGGAGTGAAACAAACACAAAAAATGTCTCTCGCCCAAGTCAGCACTGGCTGTGTGACTGAGCAAGTTGCTCCATCGCTCTGAACCTTATTTCCCCATCTGTGAAATGGGATCGTAGTAAGATCACCTTGCAGGCCTGTGTCATGCTCAGTAGGTAGAAGTCTCCTGAGAGATGCACTAAGTGATGAGAATGCCCAGGAGAGGGAGGCAGGTTTTATGGAGGAGACTGCTTATGAGCTGGGCTGGGGAGGGTGGGTGACAGGGTTTGAATGAAGACACACATGTGTGCACGCACACACATATGCTCATTCTCAAGGGGTAGAATTGGGAGGGAAAGAGAGAAGGCCTTGGGCAGAGAACTCATGGAAGATAAGGCCAGACTGGTGGACTAGGGTCAACTTCTTAGAGTCTTAGAATTCTAGGAGAGGAATGTGTAATCAACTTGGTGGCCATAGAGAGCTGGTGACTTCTTTTGAACAGGGCATGGCTGTGAGCCTTTGCCAAAGACTTGTCCAGAGGACCTATCCTATGCCTTGGTGACAGCAGAAGAACTCAAGTTGGAAGGCTGTGGCCCTTGTAGGGAAGGGGAAGATGCAAGGAAAGTGAGTGGCATTTGGGATCTCAGATTAACAAGAAAACATGGTTTTGGGGGATGCCAGGATAGCTCAGCAGTTGAGTGCATGTCTTGCAATTGTGAGGTCTGGGGTTCAATGCCTGGCCCTGGTGTATGCAAAACCCACGTGCTGTACTGTGGCACAACTGGTAACTGCTGGGATGGGTCGGTGGCAAAGGTGCTTGCCTTGCATGCAGGAGGCCTCCAGTTCGGTTCCTGCCCCGTGAGGCCCCACATCCACCTGGGTAGAATGAAACCATGTCACAACTAATGAGGTACAACTATGGAGACTGTTCTGGGCTCTCTCTCTCTCTCTCTCTCTCTCTCTCTCTCTCTCTCTCTCTCTCTCTCTCTCTCTCTCGCCACTCACCTTCTCTCAGGAACAATAAAATAAATCTTAAAAAAAAAGAAAAAGAAAAGAAAACATGGCTTGGGAGCAGGCAAAGAGGTAGACCAGATGACCCCTCCAAAGTTGTGTTTCAACTGCTACTAGATTCCAGAACTTTATAGTTTTAAGGTGGGAATGAATATCAGAGGACAATAGATATTCAGTTGGAAGGAAACTTTGAGCTCCCCAACTTGCACAGAGGAGAAAACTAAGGTCCAGAGAGGGCAAGGGACCTGCTTAAAGTCACACAGCTGAGACTGAAGGGTCTGAGGTAAGATCCTGTCTCATTTCCAGATCGTGAGTGGAGGGGGATGGGGAGCTGGAGGGGCCAAGAAAGGAACTGTGGGTGGGGGTGGGGACATGACACAGGGAGCCCACAGAAGAGCGGTCCAGGCCTATGGGGACAAGGCAAGAGAGCTGCTCCCCAACTCAGCTGAGCCATGTGGCCAGAGGGGGAAGGGAGCCTGGTGGGCAGGGTGGAGCTGCCACATGGAAGAGGCTTGATGCGAACCATCTGGCCTGGGCGGAGTGTGGGCTGCAGGGAGGGGAGGAGCAGGAGCTGGGAAAGAGGCCACAGTGGGCGGGTGGATGGTGGGTTGGGGCTGGGAGTGGCCGGCCTGGAGGCCCCTACCTTCCAGACTCCTGCAGCCCAAATGCCTTCACAGCCATGGCCTGGCCCATCCAACGGCTGACCTCATTCCCAGCTCCCCTCCCTGCAGGCCCCTTCTGCCTGCCACGTAGACTGCGTGAGTCGCATCCACTGCTCGGGCAGGGAGAGTTGACTGACATGGGTGCCCTGAGCAAAGAGCCCCGTTAGGCCACACACTGGGGGAGCACTGTGTTCTCTGAGCCCCCAGACCACGTCGGCCTCAGTTTCCCCTCCCCAAAGACAAGCCCAATAAAGGGAGTAGACTGGAATCACGGGAGGAAGAGTGTGACCGTGAAGCAAGCCTGAGTGGGCAAAACCAGGGGGGCTCTTTGGCCGTCTTGTCAGCCACCCCCCTGCCTCAGGGCAGGAGGGAGTTATTTTCAGGCCCAGGAAGGGGCAGGGGCAGGACTTCTTCCTCTTTCTAACGTTCTCAGAAAGGGGAGCTCCCTGACGCTATGTGGGGGTCCTCCGTCTGGTCTAGGCTTCCAGGGGGGATGGAAGGCAAGAGACGCCCCCCCCCACCAGGCACCTTCCCTTCAACCAGGCCTCCAGGCTAGAGCCCCTCCTGAGCTGCCCCTTGACCTTCTGCCTTCCCCTCGCCCCCCTGCCCCCCAGGTTCTGGGTCCTGGCTCCAGCTGACCCCGCTGAACAGTGGGCTGCCCCGGCCTCACCAGGCGTTCCAGGCCTGTGAGTCATTGGGAATGTCTGCTCTGGCAGCTGCTTCCCTCTGGTGGCTGTGGACCCTCTTTTCCCTCCTCCCCCAAAACTAAGGGCAAGGGTGCCCCTCCCAGGCAGGGGCTCTGGGGGAGGGGGAGGAGGAAAGCCTCCCTCTGGACTCTACCTGACCATCACAGATCAAATTTCCTGTCTTTTCCCCCATTTCCTAGGCAGGGAAACTGAGGAGGGGGGTGGGGGGAGGGCCAGAACTTTGGCGGGTTCAGGCTCCTCCCCAGTCTGTTTTAGGGCTCATGGTAGCCAAGCTGGGAACCCACCCAAGCCTCTTTCTGAAGGGCCCTCCCCACATTCTGGCAGGAAAACTGGAGAGGCTGCTGCTACTGCCACAGACTCCAAGGATGACACGTCCCGGCTGCGGTGGGGAGGCCAAGTGTGCAGGAAAGGGGGAGGCCAGGTGCCTGGACCCCTCCCACAGGGCCCCTGCACCCTGGGAGGCGGCCTCCCACCCCCTCCTCCTCTCAGGACACTCCTCCTGGGCAGCCCTGTCCTGCTTCCTCCTTCTCCAGCCTGAAGAAACAGCTGGGGGTGGAGGGCACACTGAGGGGAAGGGCAGGCGTTGGGAAAAGTTCCCAGTGCCCCCACTCCAATGTGTCCCCCCTCCTCCTTGCCTGCCCTCTCCTCCTGCCCCTCAGCCCTGGATTCATTGTTAAGACCAAGGGTATAATATCCAACTTGCCTAATGACTGGGGATTTCACGTCTTGTCGCAAAGCCTCAGTTTCCTCACCTGTGCAATAAGGGTCTGGACAGAAAAAGTCCCTGCCAACGGGGTCAGCCTATGATTCTGTGACTTCTCAGACAGACAGACAGACACACACACACACACACACACACACACACACACACACTCCTTTCCACGGACTCACACAGTCTTACACATCTCCCTTTACACACCCAAGTACACACTCCTCTCCCATACACGTGCATGTGCACATGGGCTTCTGCTTGCTTTGGGTGCAACGGCCCCCCCACGTTTTCTATTTCCCTCTTTCTGACAGCCCTCCATTTCTTTTCTCATCCCTATCACACCTCCCCCAGCCCCTGCCCACCCCTTTACAATGTCAGGGGCAGGGTAGAGGCAAGGAGAAGGAAGAGTGGAATGTGAGATTTGAACTTCAGAGTATCAGACATCTGACCCTGCCAACGACACTCCCACCCCCCCACCCCTCCCCACCCCCAGGTCGCTAGGCTGTGGCCTAGGTTCTGGGTGGAAAAGAAGGAGAACAGAGAAGACTTGCTCTTCTCCCCCAGCTGCTTGAACTTCCTTGATGTTCACTTTTGAAAATCTCTGTCCCATAGATGTGCTGGGGCCTCCTTGTAAGTGTGATGATTCTAGCAGCGGGTGCTGGCTGCCCTGCCCCGGGCTGCACCCTTCTAGGAACTTCCGCCTCAGGGAATCTGGTCAGAGCTCAGGAAGAACTGTTCCAGGAGATGAGCTATCTGTTGGCCAGGAACAGCGTGGGAACTGGGCAGCAGAGCACAGCCCTCAGCCCCAGCCTGACTCAGGAGTCAGCACAAACATTTGTACCAGGCTGTGCCCCAAGCACCTCGCACGTTCGCACTAATGTGCTCCTCACAAAGCCCTGTGAGGTGGGTGCTGTTACTGTGTCCAGTTTCAGAAGAGGAGAGAGAGGCACAGAGAGGGTAAGTCAGTTGCCTGAAGTCACAAAGCTAGGAAGTGGCTGAGAGGGGATTCAAACCCAGGCAGCCTGGCTCCAGAGTCCACAGACTTACCTGTTACTCTCGACAAGTCCAAGAGACCCAGGCTGGACGCCCAGGGATACTGTCCTGCCTAGTCTGAAGAGGGGGCCGTGGGCACAAACGCGCCACTCCATCTGCGTGCCTCTGTGGGAAGGGGCAGAGTCTCATGGCTAGAAATTGATCGCAGGCCCCAGGGCAGCTGGAAGGCACTGCCCTCTCCCTCCCACTTGCGGAGCATCCCACCATCTCCTCTAATCCTCACAGCAGCTCTCGGGGGTGGGAGGGGTTGTTAGTGTAAATGCCTCTATTTTGCAGACCAGAAGGATCAAGGCATCGCTAAGAACCGCTTCCTAGAGCTGAGAGACCACCCAGGTGCCCACAGCCAGCTCTTGCTTCTTCTCTGTGCCCGATGGGACACCTATTTACAAATGCACACAACCCCTAGACACACGCAGCCACGTATACCAGGCCCTGTGCACCTGGGAAGAATGACAATCATCAGTCATGTTTCAAGTGGCACTCCGCTCCTGCTCACTGACCATTCCCCGAGGAAAGTCGCAGGAGGGGAAGCCCTGTGCTCGGGATCCCCCAGCTGGGAAGTAGTGAAGCTGTGACTAGACCCCTTGCCGGCCTGGCCTGGCCGCAGAGCCAGCACACTCTTTTTATGGCATTCTCCTGCCTGCCACCCACCACTGTCATCCACCTCAGAAGAGCACACACTCATGGAACAGACACAGGGAAATTGTGCCCATGATGCACCTGCGTGATACAGGCTGAGTGTCTTGGTGCTCTCTGCATGCCAGGCACTGTCCTAAAAGCTGTACGTACATTAGCTCACTGGGTGGCTACAAGAATCTTACGATGCAGGTTCTGCAACTATCCTTATTCTCATGTTACAGATGAGGAAACTGAGGCTCAGAGAGGTTCAGTAACTTGCTCAAGGTCACACAGCTAGGAAGTTGCAGAGGTGAGATTTGAACCCAGGCTCTTATCACTGTGCTATAGCCCTTTCTCCAATACTGACTGGTTGCTATGCAATCCGTCAGGCAGCAACCACTGCTGAACACCTGTTGTGCCCAGCACCATGCCAGGCCCTAGGCACACAAGGCACGGGTCCTCCCCACCTCCTCCACCGGCCCCTACCCAGCACCACCCGGTAGATGGGGGCTGTGTCCACACTCACTCTCCTTCCTTCCCAGAGAGCCTCCTCCCTAGTCAGCTAGGACATGTGGATCTTGGCTCTGGCTTGCATTTGACACCTAGTGAGGGAAAACGCTGAGGTGGTGCCAAAGCCCAAATGGAAACACAGAGGCAGGGAGATGCAAATGGGCCAGGGCTGGGGCCACCGCCTCTCTGCTTCTGCCTCCATTCTGGTCGTAGGCTCACATCTGTTCTGTGGCTCAGATCTTCTCCTGGCACCTCTGGCTGATTCTCTCTTGATTTGTTTCTCTGTGCATGTATCCATCTGTCTCCGGACTTCCCCTGTCCCTTCAGATGCTCTCTGCCCCTGTGGGGATGATGGGTCAGAGGCCTGGTGACCCATCAGAGTGGACATTAGCTCTGTCTCAGGAACCTCCCTACTGGCCCCCTCTCTACAAAGGAGCACAGTTTTCCCCGCCTTGAGCTTTCCTCCCAGGCTTTCTCCGTCGCTGAATACTAATATCTGAAGGTCAGCCTAGACATCACCAGGCTGCATGTCTGGGGGTATCCTGCCTCCCCCTACAGACTGGGTGAAGAAGCTGTATCTCTCTCTCCCCTCAGACAGGGAGCTCCCCAAAGTAGGGATTATGTCTCCTCATTCAGACTAAGCTTCCTGAGGGCAGAGACTATGTCTCTCCCACCAGATTGGGGTTCCTTGAAGGTGTAACCTGGGTTTCCTTCATCAGATTGGGGGGCAGGGCCTGTGTCTCCTCCTTCCTATGGATTCTCCTGGCCTCTAGCTTGGGATCTGCCTTGGAAAGTATTCAGCAAGGATGAAGGGAGTAAGGCACTCCCCACCCTCCATATCTCCTCCAAAGCCTGTTAAACTTTGATGCTTTAATGTTTATCCCACTCCAGTGAGCCCAACTTCCGTTCCCTCCTTCCCAGATGGGTCCTTACTTCCCAGAAGATAAGGAAAGACAGTAATACAAATATCCAACATTCCACAGAGAAATCTGTGGGCAGGGATCCTGTCCAATAACCAATTCTACCCAAGATCCCAGTGCAGCCTCCTCCTGGAAGCCTTCCTGGACTAGCAAAGCCCACCTGTCTTTCTCCTCATCGGTCTGATGGCTTCCTAACGCTATGATATATATTTTTAATAGCCTTTTATTTTGGAATGATTTTAGGTTTACAGAAAAGTTGCAGAGAGTATAGAATGTTCCCAGGTAACCCTCATTCAATTCCCTGAATGTTAACATTTTACAACACCAGGGTACATCTGCCAAAACTAAGAAGCCAACATTGGTACATTAGTATTAACTAAACTCCAGACTTTATTTGGGTTTCACTAGCTTTTCTACTAATGTTCCTTTTCTGTTCCAGGATCCCATCCGGGATATCAGATTGCATTTGGTCATTATTTCTCCTCAGTTTCCTCTGGTTCATGACAGTTTCTCAGTATTTCCTTGTTTTTCACATTAATCGTTCTGAGGGATCCTGGTCAGGTGTTTGGTAGAGTTTCCTAGTGTTATTTTTCAGCAATAAAAGCCTTCCCTCCTAGGAAGCCCTGTACAGAGTCCTGGTATCTACAGCTGCTCTGGTCACAGCATTAACGGAGCGGGTGGGAGGGAACCCTGAATATAAATCTCCGTGGGTCCCCCTAAGAGCTCTGTGCAACCCCTGTGGCGCCATGGAACCCAGTTTGACCACCATGAATGAGGCCAAGCGCTGCTCAGTGCATCATGCTTTTCTATTACACTCTGGGCAAGTAATGATAGACTCGGGCGCACACACTTCCGCTGACAGGACCACCGCTACCTTTGGAGGACGTTTGGATGGTTGAAAAGCCCTTTGAAATGTGCCCTTCTCTAGCCTCTGCGGCAGGCCCACCTGGTGTGTGCTTCCTACGTGCCCCCGGTGGGCTGAGACACCCATTTCCCCAGCTGATTGGAATGTGGGAGGCTGCTGGCTCCCTATCTCTCTCCAAGTATTGCTGTCAACCAAAGGGAGTCATTTCGCCAGAGATCAAGCTTCCTCCTCAGAGGCGTCATCCTGTGACTGGTTGATAGGCAGCGCAAAAGCCTTTGTCTCAAGGGTGGAGGTTGAGGGGCCATTTCAGCCCAGGGCTCCTTGTGGATCAGCTGAGGCCTTTGTTCAGGATGCATTGCAGTTAAAGACCTCCCTAGGCCTGGTCTTACTTCATTCACTCCACAACCAATCTCCATTTCAGAGTCTGTACCCTGGGGACCTGTCCTAAAACCATTGGTGTCAAGAGTAGCCCCAGGGAAAAGCCAGGATGGCTCAGTTGGTTGAGTGCTCACTTTGCAGCCCTGAGGTCCAAGGATCGAGCCCCAACCCCAGCCCATGTGGGCCCATATGCTGAACTCTGATGTGCTTCCCATGTAGGAGGGCCCCCAGTTCAGTCCCTGCCGGGGTGAGCCTCCATGTAGGAGGCCCCTGGTTTGGCCCCCAGCTCACGGGGGCGTGCCTCCGATGCGGGAGGCCCCAGTCCGGTTCCCAACCTGCACAGCCCCTGCCATCCTGTGTGGAATGGAACTATGTCGAAAAATTGATGACGTGCAACTGTGGAGACTGCTCTGGGCCCTCCCCCTTCTCTCTGTCTCTCTGTCAAAAACAATAAAATAAATCTTTATAAAAAAGAGTAGTCCAAAGAAGTGGACTCTAGAAGAGGATTTTGGACCTGAATCACCCAGTGGCCAGCTTTACATTAAATACAGTGGAAATGTTGAATTGTCAGAGTAGGCAATAGAAGCTCAGAGAAATGGACAAAGGCCAGAGAACATATTATATAAAACCAAAAATTCACCATCCAGATGCTCCTAGAAGATGGCAGGACAATTGCAATGCAACCAAGTTCTGGTCCCAATGGTAGCTGATGGGCCAGGTGAATATCCTTATTGAGGCAGATTCATACGCCTGAGGGGCATAGTATGTGGCTATTGGTTCAGCAAATACGTTCTTTTTTCATTCCTATCAGGAGAGAGCAACAGAAACAATGTGCATTCATTTGGGATTGACAGCAGTATATACATTTCCGGTCTTCTCCCATTCTCTGTCATAATATTGTCTGAAGGGAGCTGGATCAGCTGGGCATTCAGCAGAATATCTGATCGATCTACTATTTTGAGGATCTGAAATTAGCATCATGTTAATTGGGCCAGAAGAGCACGAAGTGGAGCGAGCCTTGGTAAGACACATATATTCCAGGGGTTGGGAAGAAAAACCCTACAAAGATCATGACACCAGTGAAGTCTTTAGGGGTTTGAGTGTGGAGGGCATGCCTGGACATCCCTCCCGAGCAAAAGAGAAATTACTGGATTCCATATTTCTCACCACAAATAAGAAAGCACATCTGGTAGGCCTCTTCTAACCCTGGAGAAAACATACTCTATGCTTAGAAAAAACAACTCTGACCCTTTTACAGGTGACATAAAAAAGAAAGAACTCTACATCAGTTCCAGGTGTGACCACTTGAACCATAAGACCCAGAGACCCGATGGTATTACAGGTATTTGGGAAGCCAAAAAAGACCCTTTGATATTTCAATAAGAGAATCACAAATGTAGACCCCTAGGGTTTTGGAGAAAGGCCATCTGCATTGGAGGATTATATACTGTTAGAAAAACAGCTTCTTGTATGCTATCAGGCCCTGGCAGAGGCAGAGGACCTAAGCAGGAACCTCAGGTGACAAGGTGGCTGGAGCTGCCTATCACGAATGGGGTTCTGACAAACCCAACACATTTCTGTGAGTCTCCTAACAGAGATGCCCAGGCTTCTGGTGATTGCATTGCCTAGGTCTCTCTTGAATGTCCCCTTATGTATCTATCAATGTTCCTTCCACTTAACATGTCAGCCAAGTACATGTGCTTCCAGCAGGTGGCCAAAGACCAGAGGAAACAGGACATCTAGCCCCTTCATTTTACGACTCAAACAACAGACTTAATGACTATAAAATTTGTAGTCCATCAACCACTGAGACTAAAAAAGTGTGATCCATTGATAATTGGTGGTCCCTGGAGGTCTACGAATAACCCACAGATGCTGGAGGTTTCTGAGGAAAAAGGATGGAATGAACTGTACTCATAAATTTGAAATGCAAAATTAAAAATTTCACAGCTATTGCATTGTGTTCTTAATAACTGTCATATTCTTCAACATTGTGCACGCGCTACAAGGCTTGACTTTGGTTGGTCGATCTTGGCAGTCTGTCTCGGGTGATTATCTTCTCAATCATTTATGGGCTTTTAGTTATTACTTTTGTGACATATAACATCCTCAGCTCAAACATGAAGTCCGTAAGTAATTCAACAGGGTTCGTTAAAGCTGAAGAAGAGTGATGAAAATAGTAACCCAAAGACAACTGAGAACAGTGTTACAAAAGTACATAATGAATAAGAATCAAGTTCAGAAATATGTAAATCTCTAAGAACTGGGACGTCCATGATGATTTCACACAAGCAGCTGAGACAAGTGTGTAACTAGTGAGTATGATATTGACTATCCAGCACGGGACGTCATTGGATTGGCTCCCCATCCCATCCTAATCCCCAGCATGTGCATGTGTTATGAAACTTTGTCAAATAGTGGCATAAAGCCATCGAGCCTTTCACATCATTTTCAAGCACAGCACAGTGACCTTTCTGGTACACCATTAGAGCATTTTTTTTTTTTTTTCCAGAACAAGAGTAAAATAAGCTTGCCAGGGCAAAATCCATGGACTCCCTTCTTCCACTAAAGACAGAAAGAAAAACAAAGCTACTTGGGATACATTTAAATATGCACTCCTTTTATAATAGTAAAACACAGACACAAGTTATGCTATCTGAGAAGCTTATACAGCAGCTTATTCATGACACCCATTTTTCTCAGAGAAAATACAGAACCAGCTTTTGGCAAGTTTTCTTTATCAAATGACAGCATTGGGCATCACACTGTATCAATGGCATACATTATGGGAAAATAGTTTGGTTTGCATAAATCCTGCTATCTTATATACCCTTGATTAAAAATTGTAAAAATGTTCCCCTCTAAAGTTAGATTTGAACTATCACAGATATTGAACACATTACCATTTGAGCAAACTGTTTAAGATCTTAGAAGTGGTCTCAGGGGTGCTGGGATAGCTCAACAGTTGAATGCTTGGCTTACAATCACGAGATTGGGGTTCAATTCTAGGCCTCGGCTGAAGGTTCCTGCCTATCATGCGGGAGCCCCAGGTTTGATTCCTGCCCCACGCAGTTCCCCATCCATCTGTGTGGAACGAAACCATGTCACAACTAATAATGTGAAACTGTGGAGACTGCTCTGGGCCCTCCCAAATTCTCTCTCTTTCCCTCTCTCTCACCTTCTCTCAAACAATAAATAAATCTGAAAGAAAGAGAGAGAGAGAGAGAGAGAGAGAGAGAGAGAGAGAGAGAGAGAGAAAGAAAGAAAGAAAGAAAGAAAGAAAGAAAGAAAGAAAGAAAAAAAGAAAGGGTCTCAAGTGGCATAAACAATGACTTGAAGAAATGGTCTTACCTCATTTCTCTTTCCAAAAATTCATGTGGGCTCATGAGTGTGAAGTTGGTGAAAATCAATGACGTGCATGCAGAGTGCAAACACACTTAGCGTATGCGTGATTCATATATCAGAAAAGAGTATTCAATAACTTTCAGTGTATCCCTGAGAACCCATGCCTCAGGAAAAAAAGAGATTCTTTGCTTAGGTGATTATTTTGTGAATCGTGGTATGAACTGAAGAGAGGGCTCACCACCACACGAGGTTCCAAGTAGCGGCTGAAGGCAAGTGGGGCCGAAAGGCATGCTCACTCCCTATAAGGACCTGGGAGTCATGTCAGCCCAGATCACCCTTCAGTGCACACGACGGCTTGGCAACCACGACGGAGGGATCACCAGGAAGGGCAACCCCTCCAAGGATGAAAGAAGTTGTGCCTAAAGTCCAATTCCTATCTGTTTCCTGCTATTTCCCCAGCATTTTGTCACTGTCAGCTATTGTCCCCCAGTATCCCTTCTCTCTTTCTCTTTCATACCAATAGTATTCCCAATTTTTAGCTGGGTACATGACTATTCAGAATAAAAACGACTTTCCTTCTCCTTTTCAGCTAGGTGTTGTCATGTGACAGTGATATGGCCAATGGGATGCGAGCTAAAGTCCAACTTCCAGGTCTTCATAGGCAATAGGCACGTCTTCTCACTCCACTTCCCTCCAACTACTGCTTGGAATCTCGTGTTGTGATGAGCCACCCTGGAGCATGCTGTGAGGGCAAGAGCTGCAGCTAGCAGAACCACAAGATAGAAGGAACGCAGGACTCTGGACAAACTAATGAAAAAGAACCACCTTTCTAGCCCTGGACCACCTGTCTCTGGTTTATTTATTAATAGATGGAAAAGAAAAACTGTGATTTTATTTAAGCCACTGATATTTTGGTTTCTCTGTAATGAATGGACAAACCCAAATCCTACCCAATGTAGAGTTGAAGGAAATAGTGAAAATGGTGACTATGATCATGTTTCATTCACTGAAGTATACTTTTTTTTTTTTAAGATTTATTTTATGTTCTTTGACAGAGATAGAGAGAGACAGAGAGAAGGGGGAGGGCCCAGAGCAGTCTCCATAGTTGTACATCATCAGTTTTCGACATGGTTTCATTCCACACAGGTGGGCAGAGAGCGCTGCGTGGGGCAGGAACCGGGCCGGGGGGTGGGGTAGGGTGGGGGGAAGGGGTGCTCCTGCATGGGAGGCACACCCCCATGAGCTGGGGGCCAAGTCGGGGGCCTCCCACATGGGAAGCTCACCCAAGTTCAGCATATGGGTCCGCACGGGCTGGGGCTGGGGCTGGGACCGGGACTCAATCCTTGGACCCCAGGGCTGCGAGGCGAGCGCTTAACCCGCTAGGCCATCCGGCTTCCACTGAAGTACACTCCTTTTCAGCGTCCTATGCAAAGGCGAAGGCAACAAGCTCAACAGTCCACGTTTCCACCATGAGGTATTCTAGCTACGGAGGGAAAAGTTTCCCACAGGAGTTTTGAAAACAATAATGAGATAAAACCCCATTTTTCCATGTCATTGATAATGCCCCTCTAGACCACTTCTAACACCTTAAGTGGCCTGCTCAGATGGCAGTATGTTCAATATCGGGATTGCTCAGACATCACCAAACGATTAAGACATTTACTGTTGAGTATCAAGTTAGCAGAATTTCTTAAACCCGAACTGCAGTGTGACTGCTCCATTATGAGAAGTGGATTCTTTCTCCACATTTAGTGATGTGTTTTTGTTACTGAGCAGGAGAAAGGAATCTGTGACATATTATTAAGATTATTTAGAAACCACATCCAAATATTACATCAGAACTTAAAGAATTCTTGCTAGGTCAAATTCAACCAAAGAGAGGATTATGGCTGGTTTTTTCTCTCCCTCTCTCTGTGAACTACTCAGTCTCTCCTAACTTTTGGAAGTTTTGTATTATACCTGTTGACTTAGTGTCCAAGAGAGCAGAAAATAGTCTTCAGGGAGAAACAGCTCTGTGATTTCTAGATTCTTCTTTGGTCTAAATCCACAACCATCTGAAAGAGCCACCAAACATTTGCTGCCATTTCTAATGACCTATAATTGTGGTTTAGGATTTTCTAATTTGGTACAAATAAGGGGTAAGAAAAGAAGCTGACAGGATGTGAAAACTCCTTATGGCTGCTTATTGTCACACAAAGCATAGGTCCCCTGGTGGACATCTCTCTCACTAATGTGAAGCAATTGTCCTTCAGATTACACTTGCCAAGTATTCTAGACTTATAAAGCTCTTTTAAAATGTGCTTAAATGTGATGGTTGGTGTGGGAGCTCAGTGCTCATAAAGGGATTTCTGATGCTAGGAGTGTGGGGAGCATTCTTCCCTGCTGCCTAAGATGGCTGCATTCCATCGCAGATAAAGAGATCCCGAAGCGGAATCCAGAGAGGCCCCTCAGACCCTGTGGCTCTGCTTGTCTGGCGCAGGCCTGCGCGCCAGCTGGGCTGACCTTCCATGACAGCCTCGCCCAGTGGGTCACCAGCTCCTGCTCACCATGTCCCATCTGCTCCACTCCCAGGCCCCTGTGGGAGGAAGTCATGTTCACATATGCAGATAGGACCCAGAAGTCCGGGGGACTTCTCCCCAAAGCCACCCAGTTTGTGGGGGAGCGACTAGGACAAGAACCCAAGCCTTTTTATGCCCCCCAAAAGGCTCATTGTTCCACACTTACATGTCTGCAGAACAGCCTAAACTACAGACTAAGGGCTATGATTTATTAATACTTAGGGTTTACTTAGTGCCAGGCCCCGTGTATACATTACCTCCATCTTCACGACATCCCTATCAGCTATATTGATCATTAATTAGCACCACTTTACATATGAGGAAACAGGTTTAGAGAGGTAAGGTAACTTACACTTGGTCACACAGCAGTGGTCTCAGGCGGAGGCCTGACCGACGAGTGGGGTTTAACCACCACAAACGGCCATTGCTCTGGGCTCTGAGTCTCCTGCTCTAAAATCTCTCCAACCCTGAGTTCGGGTCTGAGTTGCTATTTCCTTGCCTCTGACCGGTCACCAACCTCCCTACTCCGTTCCTGCCCCACCTCGCTACTGTGAAACCTCCAGAAAGCCAGGTGTCTGCTCCTTTCTCCAATCTGCTTCCTGCACAGTGTCCCCCTAGCCCAGGGAGGACCCGAGCCCCGACCCTGTCCCCTCCCAGCCGCCCCCAGGCCCTGCCTCCCAGGGGCCGTGCCTCTGCCCTGACTGAGCTAGCTGCGCCTGGGTGGGACCGCCTGGGTCTCTCCTGCGCTTCGTCCCTGCGGGGTTAAGAGGCGGGGCCCCTCCTCATGAGATCCCGGTCCACTAGGGCCCGGCTTCCCTTCGGGTTGATCTTCCCCCTGGATGAAACCCCGTCATTCATTCACACAATTTCCCTCCACCACCCTCCCTCCCTCCCCAGTCACGGTTCCCAAGCATTTCCATAGACTCACTGGCCTCAGTGTCCCTAAAAGCGGGGGCTTTCTTTCTCTGCCTGACCCCACGTACCCCCCCACTGCCCCCAAGGGCTGCTCCCGGGCACTTGGTGCTCGCTGTGCTGCCCAGCGGCTCCCACCGAACCCTTACTGTACCCTCCCTTCCAGGGCTCCTGGGGTGCAAGTTCTAGCCCCCTTTGAGGTCTTGGTGCCAGCTGCCCCTCTTCACCTAGGACACCCTGCTCTCCACCTACTGCCCAGCCTGCCCTCCAGCCTCCTGGCGCTTCTGTGTCTCTGACTCGTCCTTCACAGTCTCACCTTGGGTAGCACCTCTGCAGGGAGCTACCTGGCAGGGTTCTCCCAGGGGACTCGCACGGCCCCTCCGGGAGGCCAGGCTCTGCCTGGTTGCTTGCCTTCTCCCCTCCCGCCCCCCAGCGGAGCAGCTGTGGGAGGACAGGGTTCCCCTGTCCCGTGCATCCTGGCCCCTAGCACAGTGCCTGGCAGGTAGCCAGCAGCCACTGCATCTGGCAGGAGCAGTAGCATAGAGCTCTTGAGACCTGGGGCTCTGGTCTTGGACTTCCACTTCAAATCCCAGTCCCTCCTTTACTCAGCTGTGTGACTTTGGGCAACTTACTTCCCTTCTCTGTGACGCAGTTTCCTCATCTCTAAAATGGGGATAATAGGTCTTTTTTCATGGAGCTGTGAGAACTCACAGCACATAAAACAGTGCCGGGCCTAAGTAAGTGTGCATTATATACTAGGAAATATATACTGATTATTCACCTTATTTGTAATGTTAATTTACTGTTTCCTCTCCATATCCCCCACTAAATAGCAGGGTCATCCTTCCTCAATTCCTGACTCCCTAAGGCCCTGCCTAATGCATGACATTGGACTGTCCCTTGGGTTTTGCTCCAGGAACCAAACATTCATCTGTGGAGCTCCCCTCTCCCATTAGCATCCTGACCCCTTACAGTGTTCCCACCCACTTCCCTCTCCTGAGGGCTCCTGTGCCCCGCAAGCCTAGTCCCCTGACCACTCGCTCAAGGGCAGTCCCCAAACGCAAAGGGAGAGACTCTGTCTTCCACTACAGCTCTCACACCAGGCTAGCTATGCCATCCCTCAGCCCTGTCTCAGAAAATCCAAAGTCCAGGGAGCTTTCGAAGAGTTCTGGACTCGAAGAGCGGAGCCCCACCCCCTAGTCCTGGCTCCGCCACTACAGCTGTGTGACTTTGGGCTGGCTGCTCAGCCTTACTGTCCACATCTGTGGAATGGGAGTGATCTCAGCCCTGCCTCCTCGTCTGGTTGTCCCGATGCTTGATTGCGCAAACCAGAGACAGGGTACTTTGTAAACAGAGGCAGTGTGAAGAAATGCAAGGCGCAGTCACCATGAGGTTGGAAGTGGGGATCAGGACCAGGCCAGTAGCATCGCTGGTCAGGGCTGTGCCAAAGGTGTGGTCCCTGGGCTCTGGGCTGGGCAGCAAGCTGTTAGGAGGGGGGTGGGGCTGATTGGGGAAGACCTAAGCCCAGGCTTGGTCCAATGTCACTCAAGGACTTGTGCTTGGTCATGGTCTCCCTGCCACCTGCTCTCACTACTTTTCCAAAAGTACCTTTTAGCGCACCTGAGGGCCCCAAGACTCCTACTGAATCCTGACGCTTAGAGGCCCTGCCATGTCTGGCTGTCAGCTACAACTCTCTCCTTTCCTCTCCCAACCCCCACCTCTCGTCCTGAACTCCAGCCCAGCTGAATTAGGAATTTCCTAACATTAGTCATGATTTTTTCAGTTGCAAGTGCCAACAGCCTAATCCAAAGTGGCTTAAGCAGAAAATTAAATATATTTGGCTTATTTAACCAAAAAGTTCAAGTACAGCTGGATCTATGGGCTAAAATGATATCAAGAAGATTCAATTGCTGTCTTATTTTTGCTTATCTCTGAAAATCCCTTTTTTCCCTGGACAGTCTGGCTCCATGTGGTGGTCTCAGGCAATTCCAGGTTTATTTTCTAAAAGCTAAGCAATCCCAGAGAAAAACAGAGCCTCTTTCACAATAGTTTCAGAAAAAAAAGTCCCAATGTTGACCTATATTGGGCTAATGCAAGTCCTTCCCCAAACCAATGATGGTTGCCCTGGGCACAGGCCCACATGAGTGACGCATGGACCAAGAGTGGGGGAGGGGCAATTCCTCAAAATAAAATCTGGTTGCTGTTTCTGGAAGAAGGAGGAATGAATTAGGGAAGGCAGAAGCAATAGATGTTCAAAACATTTCATGCCTTGGCTGCTAACATATATACACACACCTACTTTTTCCATACACATAACATTTATAAGCTTTTTAGTCCCTAATTTTTTTCTTCTTATTTGGAAATAATTTCAAATTTACAGACAAGTTTCTGAAGCACTTAAGAATAAATTGCCAACATGATGTCCCATCACCCCTGAATAGTTTAGTATGCAAATAAATCTTACAATGACATTCTCCTAAATAGCCAAGGCAACCATAAAAATTATAGATATATTACTATAATTTATTCATGGTTTGACATCTGTCCCAAAAATGTTCTTTGAAGCAAAAGGACACAATCCAATATCATGCATCTCATTTAACTGCCATGCCTCATTAGTCTCTTTCAATGTGGGATGGCTCCCAAGTCTTTGCTTGATGATTGTGACTTTGTAAATTTTGAGGATTACAGGTCAGTGATCTTATAGAATAACCCTCAGTTTGGGTTTGTCTAATGTTTCCTCATTATTAGATTTAAGTTATGCATTTTGGGCAGGAACATCACAGAACTCAGGCTGTGTTCTCAGTGTATCTTATCAGGTGACGCACGATTTCAATTTGTCCCATTACTGATAATGTTAACTTTGATCTTTTGCTTAAGATGGTGTCTGTCTACCAGGTTTATCTATGTTGAAGTTACTCCCTTTCCCACTGTAATTGATAAATTTTTTGGATTTTTTTTTTTAAAAAGGTACTTTGTAAAGTACTAGGTAAAGTCCTGTTCCTTATTCAAATTGGACCCATTTAACATCCAAGCTGACCTCTCTGTCCTTTTGGTTTGTCTTTGTTTTGGACTGAATTATGTCCTCCAAAATTCATGTTGAAGCCCTGACACCCAAGGTGTTTGGAGATAGGGCCTTTAAAGATGTAATTCAACTTAAATGAGATCATAAGGGTAGGGCCCTGATCCAAAAGGACTTATAAAAAGAGAAAGAGACACCAGGATGTCCAGAGAATGGACACAGCTGGAAGGCTGCCATTCTCAAGCCAAGGAGAGAGGCCTTGGGAGAAATCCAACCTGCCAACACCTTGATCTTGAACTTCTGGCCTCCAGCACCCTGAGGAAATAAAGGTCTGTTAAGTCACTCAGTCTGTGGTGTTTTGTTATGGCAGCTCTAACAAACTCATACACTCTTCTATCATTCTTTGAGCAGGTCCTTACTTTCTGGCACAGAATATTCCCAGGCTAGTTTTGTGTTTTTCCTGCCTCAGCCCTGGAACCAGCCATTCCTCCAAAAAGTTCTGGCTCCTTTTAGTGGAAAGTGGTACTTAAAAATCAAGACGTGGATGGTAGGTGCTCACTGCTATAGGAATGCCACCGCTTTCAACATCGCAAGATTCATTCTAGTTTTCTTCCTGTCCCTATTTGCAATATTCTTCTCCAACGGTAAAAAGCTGGCTTCATATTCTTCAACATATTTACTTATCTGATCCATAAGTACCTATTGACAAATCCCTATTTGTCACCACTCTCCATCTCTGCTGCCCCTCGTCCTTATGTGGATCCCATCCACTCTCTGGTTGGACTCTATTGTCCCATTTCAGGCCACCCCTCTACGTGGATGTCCTTTGCATGCCACTCAGGCTGAACTCCTCACACTGGGACGCCCTCCTCACTCTTCCCAGGCTGACAGCCCACACCCGTCCACCATATGCATAGCCTCCTTCTTAAACACACAGTGGTTCTGGCTCTCCATGCCAGGTCTTCCCTATGGAGGGACCCCTTCTCACACAGGCTCTAATAAATGGCACAGGGCCATTCCAACGCATGGATGTCCTCACCCCTGTCAGGCTGACTAACAATGCCAGCTGCCCTGTCCCCTGCGTGGATCCCCTCATGACCCTTCTCTGGCTCTGATACCTTGCTCTGGACTACTGGCGCTCCTCCCACCACCACCACCATGAGCATCTGTCATACTCTGGCTGAACTAAATGGCTTTAGGGATGAATTGTTCAGGTAGAGAAGGGACGAGAAGGGAAAGCAAAGAAAGGAAAGAAAAGGGAAAGAAAGGGAAGATGGAAGGGGACAGAGAGAGGAAGAATTTAAAAATTGAGGGATAGCATGATTACTATATAGTATACAAATCTTAAGGGTATACTTCATAAACATTTACAAAGTAGAACCTTACCAGCACCTTAGACATCTTCCTCATACCCCATCTAACCATTGTCCTCCACCAGATAACCCACTTCTATCAGTATGAAATAATTCTGCTTATTTTTAACTTTATGTAAGTGGAAACATATAGACTATTCTTTTGTTTGTGACTGGTCTTCATTTGCTCAAAGTATGTTTGTGAGATTTATTTGCATTGTTGCATGTAGTAGTAGATTGCCTTTTTGGCAACATGTATAGTATCCCATTGAATGAATGGGGGGAACCAAAAGTAAACCCGGAATTTATTTATAAAAAGTTGTGTATTTATTCTTACATGCTTAAATTTCAGTTTTCTTCAAAGTGCTCTCAATGTGATGCAATACACCTATCAAGATGCTTTTTCTATTGCTCAAAACAGTTTTTGAACTCATTGATTTTGATACCTTTTAGTGTGTCTGCCATTTTTTGTTTCACCTCTTTCACATCGGCAAAATGTTTCCCTTTGAGGACTTTTTTCATCTGGGAAAGCAAAGAAACAAAAACGTTGCTCAGGGTGAGATCTGATGAATAGGGAGGGCAGGGCACAGGGGTCATGCCATTTTTGGCCAAAAACTACTAAATAATCAGCAGTAGACAATATAGTTGAGTCTTGTTTTTTGATCCACTCTGATAATCTATCTTTTAATTGGTATGTTTAGATGTTTTAAAGTGATTATTGATATAGTAGAATTAAGATCTACTATACTTGTTACTAATTCTTTGTCTCTATTTTTGTCTTCCACAATTTTTCTGTGCTTTATAATTTTGATTGAGCTTTTTATATAATTTTATTTTCTCTCCTTTCTTAGTATATCTGTTATACCTCTTTGATTGGGTGCCTCATGTTTGCAATACATATTTACAACTACTCTAAGCGCACTTTCAAATAACACCACATGATTTCATGAGTAGTGTGAGTACCTTATAACAAGAAAATAATCCTAATTCTTCCTTCCTGTCCCTTATATTATTGCTATCATCCATCTTGCTTATACTTTTATAAGTATAACATAAGTTATATATATACACACACACACACACACACACACACACACATAAGCATACATAATCAAATACATTACTGCTATTTGTCATCTGTTAGGTCAATTAAGAATAAGAAAAATAAATTTTTATTTTGCCTTCCCTTGTTTCTTTGTGTATATAGATCACAATTTATGACCTATATAATTTTCCTTCTCTCTGAAGAACTTCTTTTACTATTTCTCTCAAGGCAGACCAACTGGCAACAAATCCCTCCAATTTTTTTTTTTTTAAGTTTTTATTTCTTCTGCACATTTGAAGGATAATTTGACAGGGTATAGAATTCTATGTTGGTGAGATTTTTGTTCTCAACATTTTAAATATTTCACTTCATTCCTTTCCTTCTTGTTTCTGAGAATAAGTCAGATGTAATTCTTATTTTTGTACCTCTACAGGTAAGGTGTTTTCTCCTCTGATTTATTTTAAGATTTTCTCTTTATCTTTGGTATTCTGTAGTTTGGATAGGATATGCCAAAGTATATATTTTTTTCTTCTTTCTTTCTTTCTGGTTTTGTTTGTTTGTTTGTTTGTTTTTTGACATTTATTCTGCTTGGTGTCTTAAGCTTCCTATATCTATAGCTTGGTGTCTGACATTAATTTAGGAAAATCCTCAGTCATTATTGTTTCAAATATTTTTTCTGTTTCTTTCTCTTTCTCTTACCCTCTAGTACTCTTATTACATATAAGCACTGTCCTGAAAAGAATCCAGCCATAAATGCCCATATTGTTCATATTATTATTATTATTGTTTTTAGAAATCAATTTTTTTTAAGATTTATTTTTTATTGTTTTTGACAGAGAAAGAAAGATACAGAAACAGAGAGAAGGGGGAGGGCTCAGAACAGTCTCCATAGTTACATTGGTTTTTCCACATAGTTTCATTCCACAGGTGGGTGCGGGGCTGCACAGGGCAGGAACTGGGCCAGGGTCTCACCCCGGTGAGAACCGAACTGGGGACACTCCCCAGTTCAGCATATGGGTCTGCTTGGGTCAGGGCCGGGATTCGATCCCTGGTCCCCGGCGCTGCAAAGTGAGCGCTTAACCCACTGAGCCATCCCGGCTTCCACATGTTCATATTAAATGACTGGGTACTCTCTGGACAGTCCTCGTATATGTTATACCCTTTGCAGTTGTTCTATAATTCTTGGATATTTTGTTCTAAGGGTTTTTGGGCTTTTTTGCCCCCCCACCCCCACCCCCACCGCCCCCCTCGGTCCTTTTTTTTTCTCTTTGCTTTTTCATTTTGGAAATTTTTACTGATACCATTAAGCTTAGATATTCTTTCCTCAGCCACATCCAGCCTACTAATGAGCTCAACTAAGGCATAATTCATTTCTGTTAGTTTTTGATCTCTAGCATTTCTTTTTTATTCTTTCGTAGAATTTTCATCTCTCTGCTTATATTGTATGCTGCCTACTTTATCCAATCAGGACCTTAGCATATGTATTAATCAGGGTTATCCATGGAAACAGAAACAATAGGATACATAGATAGATGAGAGATAGATAGATAGATAGATAGATAGATAGATAGATAGATAGATAGATAATAGATGACTGATAGATGATAGCTAGGTAACTAGCTAGCTAGACAGACAGACAGACAGACCAGTAGCTGATAGACAGATAGATTTACTTATTATAGGAATTGGCTCACATGTTATGGAGGCCTAGAAGTCTTATGATCTCTGTCTGCAAGCTGGAGAACCAGGAAAACTGGTGGTATAATTCAGTCTGAGTCTGAAGTCCAATAGCCAGGGAGCCAATGGTATAACTCCCAGCCAGAGGCCAAAGTCTTGAAAACTGGGGGCCACTGGTGTGAATCCTGTAGTCCGAAGTACCTAGAACCAGGAGTTCTAACATCCGACTGGTGGGAGAAGATGGATGTCCCAGTTCAAAAACAGAGAAACAAAATTTTCCCTTCCTTCCTTCCGGTTTTGTTTCTATTCTGGCCCTTAACAGATTGGATGATCTCTATTTACATTGGTGAGGGCAAAACTTCTCTACTCAGTCTACTGAATCAAATGCTAATTTCATCCAAAAACATCCTTAGACACTCCCCAAAATTACATTTTATCAGCTGTCTGGATATCCCTTAGCTCAGTAAAGTTAACACATAAAATTAATCATCATAGCATATTAATCATAGTTGTTTTAAGTTCCAGATCTGATCATTTCAACATCTCTGCCATATCTGAGCCTTCCTCTGATGCTTGCTCTGTCTCTTCAACCTGTGTTTTCTACCTTTCATTATGTCTTGGAATTTTTTCTTGATAGCCAGATAAGATATATTCAGTAGAAGGAACTGCTATAAACAGGCCGTCAGTAATGTTGTGGTAAGGTGAGGGCAGGTGAAACCTTCTATGGTCCTATGATTAGGTCTCTGTCTTTTCATGAGCCTATGCTTCTGGACTATGAACTTCAAAGTCCTTCTCAGTCTCCCTCGCACTTCTCAGATGTGACAGGAAGGCTAGACTGGCTGCAATTAGGTATTTCCTTCCCTCCAAGTGGGTTTAAACTCTGGTAAAATAGTTCCTCTTGAGGACAGCCCTTGTTAAGAACAGAAAGTTCTGGCTATTTCAAAATGGTTACTTTTCTCTTTCCCCTGATAGACACATGAGGAGATTTTTCTTGAATATTTACTGTGAGAACCTTATAGATGCTCCTGGAAGTAAACCTCACAGAAGGGTGGTGTCCCCCATGACTGGGTCCCCCTGAGATTTTTAACCCACAGACTTGTCCACACTGAGCCTCCAGCAATTCATTGGGGCAGCTTCTGTGTGCCTGCCTAGCATTGCTTCCTACAGGGGTTTCTGTTCCCATAAATTGTGATTCTCTGTATCTGTATCTGTCCATCTCTCCAATTTTGGGAGCAGCAGTTTGCCCTCAGATGGATCCAAGAAGAGTCGTTAATTTTCTGTTCATTCAGCTTTTTCAGTTGTTAAGTTAGTTACAAATTCCAAGCTGCTTATATACCAGATTGGAATCATCTTCATTTGTAAAAAAGTATTTTCACTTACTCTTATTTACTGTTTGGCAGTTATTTTACAGTACTTTATAAACACTCAATTTAATTGTCTTGTGGTTTCCATCATTTCTGTGGAAATATTAGCTGTCAGTCTCTTACATCATAAGAGAGCATATTGTTGAGTTTTGCCTTTAAAAAAAAAATCCAGTCTGATAATCTGTTTTGAAGCATTTAAATAATTTATATTTGATGTAATTATCAGTATGGTTGGATTTAAATCTGCCATCTTCCTATTTCTTTCTCTTAGACCTATGTCTTTTTTCTTTTTTTCCTGCCTTCTTTTGAATTGACTGTTCAAAATATTTCTTTATGTCTATTAATGTCCAACAACTATACTACTTTTAAATATGTTTAGTTGTTGCTTTAGGGCAGGGGCCAGTATATGGCTCACGAAATAAAAATTTCTTCTCAATAAAACTTTATTTTTTATAACAGTTTTAGATTTACAGAAAATTATGAAGTTAGTACAGAGTGTCCATAGATTCTGTGCTCAGTTTTTCTGTTATTAGCATCTTACATTATAGTATGGTCCATTACTTATAATTAATTAACCAATATTGATACATTGTTATTAACTAAGGTCGATACATTACACAGATTCCCTTCATTTTTTGAAACTGTGGTAAAATATATGTAACATAAAATTTACCACCTTAACCATTTTTTTTAATATTCTTTTATTTATTTATTTATTTATTTATTTATTTATTTATTTATTTATTTATTTATTATTGCTTTTGACAGAGAGATAGAGAGAGAACTGAATTGGGGGAGCTCCCCAGTTCAGCATGTGGGTCCGCATGGGCCGGGGCCTGGATTCGATCCTCGGTCCTCGGTGCTGCAAAGTGAGTGCTTAACCCACTGAGCCATCCTGGCTTCCCCACCTTAACCATTTTTAAGTTTTTAGTTCACTAGTGTTAATTATATTCACTTCTTTGTGCAACCAATCTCCAGAACTCTTAATCTTGCAAAACTAAAACTCTAAGTCCATTAAATAACTACTCCCCATTTTCCTCTCACCCCAGCCTCCTGCAACCACCATTCATTCTACTTTCTGTTTCTAAGAGTATGACTACTCTAGATACCCCATAGATGGGTAAGTGGAATCATACAATATTTGCCTTTTGTGACTGATTTATCTCCCTTAGCATAATATCCTTAAGGTTCATCCATACTGTAACATGTGTCAAAATTTCCTTCCTTTTTAAGGCTCAGTAATATTCCATTGTATGTGTATACACCACATTCTGTTTATCCATTTATCCATCCATGGACACTTGGGAGATGCTCTTAGTTTTTACGGAATGTCCTTTTCTGTTCCAGGATCCCATGCAGGATATCACATTCCATCATTATGATTCCTCAGGCTCCTCTGAGCTATGACAGCTTCTTAGACTCAGGACTCAGTCTAGCTTTCTCCCTTTTCATATTTATAGCGCCCTTTTGCCAATAGTGAGGAACCTACTTTATTCCTTTAGCAAATGTACTTATTGGATCTGTCCCACTGCAGGTAACCAAGGTCCCATTGCCCTGTTCCCTCACATGCAGACCCTTCCTCAACCCTCCTGGGCTCCCACACCTTGCCTCAGGCTACGCCCTCCACCCCATCCCCCACACAGATATGCTCCTCACCTCCACAGGCTCTGACACCCCACACCCTCTGAACACCCTGCCCCACCTTTTAGAGTCCCTTTGCATCCTCCATGGACTCCACTGCCCTGTCATTGGTCGGCTTCCCTGCTCAGATGTCCCCTCTACCCCCTCAGGGTCCACTCTCCCTCACTGAGCTGGCCCCATGGGGAATCCTCCTTTTTATCTTCCCTGGGCTTTGACACCCCAAGCCAGGCTGCCCTTCTACTTGGATGACTTTTCTCTACTCCACCTGCCGGTGTGATTGAGCGCTCTCTCTCTCTCTCTCTCTCTCTCTCTCTCTCTCTCTCTCTCTCTCTCTCTCTTTCCTTTGACTGCCCACCCCCCATGGGAGATGTTCTTTTACTTCAATTGAGCCCTAAGCCATTGCAATTGCATGTCCCCTCCTTCTTCCCCAACCTCAACCCCAGGGACAGCTATCTTGCTTGGGCCATCCAAAGGCTTCTAGATGGAATTGTTCTTTTTTAAATTGTTCTTGAAAAGAACGGCAGGGAAAGGAATACAAAGTGGAGAAGGGAGAGAAGAAGGAGAAGGGAGAGCTGCCTGGCAATTTTTCATTGAAGGCAGGCAGGTGTGTGACAGGCTGTAGATGCTGTGGTGATGTCTGTTCCACAGAGAACTTCGTTTCCTTCCGCAGCCAGGTTGAGAGCAGGTAAATCACTTCGAGGCCGAGCAGCGGGTCTAGTTCCAGTTCGCCCTTACTCCTGGGTGTGGCTCCGTGCAGGGTCTCAAGTGTAAGCCAGGCCGGAGCAGGTTGGGGAGTGAATGGCTGTGACAGCCCTTGTGAGAAGTGTAGCTGGGAAGGAAGGAGAGAGCCAGGAAGGTGACTGGGAGGCTCAGGGGTTAGGGTGGCGGGAGACACTGTGGTCGATGGGGAGGAGGCTGTCCAGCAGGAGGTGTGGGCAGCACCAGGAACACAGGGTCAGGGTCCGGGGCAGGAGGGGGTCTCTGAGCCTGGGGAGGATGGGCTTTGGACAGGAGGGGGCCCCACCTCACAGGGTGAGGAGAGGAGATGAGGGCCCCCAGGGTACTGGACTGTGGTGGGACACGAGCTGCCTTTCTGTGGAGCTGTTTTCTGGAGGGGCTGGAGCTGAGGTCACTCAGAGCGCAGTTCACAGTGGGTAGAGCCGGGATGGGGTGCCGTGAGTGGGGCGCGGTGCGGATGGGTGACAGGAGGGTGGCTCCGTGGACAGAGGGAGCTCACTGAGAGGACCGGGGCTGGGTAGGGAGAGGGGCCTTATCAAGTGGGAGGGGGCTCAGGGGTCCCCTGGTCTAGAAGGGAGCACCTGGGAGCAGGGACAGCCCCTTCCCCTTCCGCCAGCCCACAGCCTCAGAATGGGGACGTGAGGAGATGCCTCTGCTCTGTCCTCTCCAGGCTGCGTGTGGGGAGCAGCAAGTGTGAGCCTCATGGTGGGTGTGAGGAAGTAAGGGTCCCCCCTCCCCTCCACAGCTAAGCTTTGGGCCCGGGGTTCTGGGTGGAGGGTGGCAGTGAAGGTGGGGAGGGGGCTCAGGGCTCGCTCTTCCCCTTCCTCCATGCCTCATGGGGGCAGACAGGGGGCCTGGCAGCTTCGGACTGAATTTGTTTCTCATTTTGCTCTTGGCTCTTCTGGTGGAAAAATCGAAGCTCTCCCCTTGGTACAGCTGAGGTGGAGAGGGTGAGCGGGGCTGGGAGGCTGTCCTGGCAGCGATGTTGAGGGGCAGGCGGGGCCTGGCTGGGAGCGACTGCCCCCCTTCTCAGCCCCCTCGGCTTCGACGTGGCTCTCCAGGCTCAGTGCTAAATCCTGAGGCTGAGGGGGTGGGGGTGGGGGGCTGGGGCCTGGGAGGAGGCAGGCACGGGTTTGGGTTCAGCCTCAGGCCCAGAGCACCCTCTCTCCCCAGGCTTGTGTCCAGAAACAGGCTCCAAAGGGTCATTTCAAGTCCCGTTAGGCCCCTAGAAGGAACCACCAGGAAGCTGCAGCAGGAGGGGGCAGAGTTGAACTGGACCAGAGCTTTGTCCTGAGGGGCAGACAAGCTGTGTGCTTGGAGGGTCTCCAGGTAACTGCTGGGCATTTCCTGAACACCCGAGGACATGGGAAGTCCTTCTGTACATTTTCTGTGTCACCCTCACAACCACCTCAAGCAGCAATAGCCCCATCCCCATTCTACAGACAGGGAGCCTGAGGCTCCTAGAAGTCAAAGCCTCAGAGCCTGGAAGTGGCAGAGCCAGGATTTGAACCAGCTGTGTCTGGCTCATCGGATGGTGCTCTTTCCCCAGCACTGAAAGCGCTGGAAAGCATTCCCACCACCCCCAGGGCTGGGAGCCCCCAGCTCAGCTCCTGGGTGGGCTGGGAGACAACCTTGCAGGAATCCATCCACCAGGGACTTTGGGACATCCTCCTGCTGGAGCACAGAGCCCTGGCCTCTCCCCCTGTCCCGGACGTGCCTGAGGACCTGTCTCCTCCAGCCACCCGCCTCGTGCGGAGCTAGCACGGCTCCCACTGTGTCCTTCCAGCGGCCCGGGCCCCTGCCCCGGCCCCGGCCCCGGCCCCTGCCCCGGCCCCTGTCCCGGCCCCTGCCCCGGCCCCGGCCCCGGCCCCTGCCCCGGCCCCTGCCCCGGCCCCTGCCCCGGCCCCTGTCCCGGCCCCTCGCCGCCAGGGTGGAAAGAGGAGCCCAGAGAGGAGCCCAACCACTTTTCCTCTGGAATCTGCCGCCTCTGCTCGCAATGGAGCAACCATCTGGAGCGTATTACGGGCCTCAGAGAAAGCTGAGAGCAGGAAAATGTGAGTTGGCCCCGGCGGCTCCTGTCTGCAGAAGAGGGGGCTCAGTGCTCTTCAGGGGACAGGCCAGCAGCAGCTGCCACCGCCCCAGTCTCTGAACAGGTCAGAGGAGGGAGGCGCCCAGGAGAGGGGGGCCTGGGCGAGACAGGGCTCAGGCCTCTGGACACCTCTGCAGAGCCCACTTTGAAAATGTTCTTATCTTACCCGTCCTCCCATTTCACAGATGAGATTGAGGCCCAGAGAGGGATAGTGACTTCCCCAGGGCCACACAGCAAGTCATGAGGAACAAGATCAGAGTTAGAACCCTTCCACATCAGTGTGCATGCCAATGGACCCTGGCTGTCCCCAGCGTCTGGGTGGTGGGGCAGGAGATGGAATAATGAGGCGAGATAGAAGCTGCATGAGTTTCCTCTCAGATTCAAACACCTGAAGCCAGCGGGCAAACGCCAATGAGAACAGGCAGGAGGAATGGCTTGCGTTCTTTTGGGGTCTCCATTCCTTTCCTCCAGTCCCACTCCTACCCCCCATGCCACCGGTGGGCTGATCCCCGAGGAGGGCCGGGTCCGGGGCTCCTTCTGTGGTCCCCGCAGCCCCGCCCCCTCGCAGGGCCCCGGCTCCCGACGTGGCAGCGCCCTGAGGTTTCTCCGCTCCCTCCCAAGTGCTGCGCTGGCGGCTCCCGAAATAAAAATCAAATGTGGGCTTGGCAGCGGGAGCGGGGTGGGAGACGCAGCCGGCAGCGCGCGGCAGCGCTGGGGTTCATTCTTTCCATTGTAACTTCACCTCCTAACCTCTGGCATTTTAATTATTCTCCTACCCGCTGGCTCTCTCGCGGCCAGAGGGTGAGCTCACCCTTTCCTCTAGACGGGGAGGGGGCGGCCCCTGCCTGGACCCCCAGCCCCCAGCCTGCTCCCGGGAAGCAGGGGTGGCCCCGGCCTCACTGCGCCCCCCGAGGAGACCTGGAGAGCGCTGGGCGCCCCGGCACCCCGCCCGGCACCCCAGGTTCCATGTGTGAATCATTAAGTCTGCACACCCACTGCTCCATTTTATGGTGGCCACCGTCTTAGCCAAATCGCCGGCTCACCGCCCATTTTGTGGACAGCGCCGCCGTGCTCCGCGTGGGCAGAGCAGAGCCCGGGCCCCGAGCCTGCAGCTCCTGGTCCTACACTCTTTCCAAACCCACGAAGAGGGCAAGAACGGCTCAGGCCTGGTCCCTGGCCTCATCTCCCAGAGTGTCCATTTTGTCCCCCCAGTGGTAAGTGATTTAAAACATTCGCTTGATATTCAAACCTACAAGGACACAGTGTGGGGTAAGAAGTAAAGTGCCTAATGGATGTGTGACGTGGGAACCAGTCCCCAAAGAAGACATCCACGTGGAGCTGTCTGCAGACACCAGGGAGCCGCACCCCACTCCTGGGCCTGGCTGGGCACTAGGGTGGGGTGCTGGTCATCGGTGTGGGTGGCCAGTTTGTCGGGACGCCGGGCTGCCGCTGAAGTTGCTGCTGGGTGTCCGTGGGCAGCCTTGGCCCATCCTGGGAGCCAGAGGCCTGCTCTGCACCCCAGGCCGGAGGCTGAAGCCTTCTGCTGATTCTATGTGTCTCCTGGGGAAGTCAGCTTCTACCAGGGAAGCAGTGAGCCTCAACTCCAACCCCGGGTCAGACCCCAGCCATTCGCTGACACCTGCCCAATCCACTGCCTGAGAGGCTCAGCTCTGGGCCCGGGGTGCCATCTGTCTTTTCCCTCTTGCCCTGTAAGTCTGCCCTGAATGAATGTTCTACCAACATGATTTCTAGGCCCCTACCTGTTGGCGCGGAGCCTTCTGATGGGCAGCTATGGTCTGGGCTCCAGTGGAGCTTCCAGAAGTGAAGAGCCAAGTGCTGTTCAAGTGCGGCGATGGGGCATTGAGACAATGGCAGCCCCCAGAAGGGAACGCCTGATCCAGGCTCGCTGAGAAGCGCATCAGGGAAGACTTTCCAGAGTCAGTGGCAACTAGGAGGAGCCCCGAGGAAGGGTGTTGCCGGCCGTGGGAACAGCATCCGCGAAGGCCCAGTGGTGGGAAGGGCCTCACGCAGAACTGACAAGAGGGGACACTGCTAGGGTGTGGCCACGGCACGGGAGAGCCCTCCGGGAGGGGGCAGCAGGGAAGACGTGATCAAATGTGTGTCTTAGGAGGGTTTCTGGGCAAAGTGTGGAGGATGGGTTGGAAAGCCATCAGCATGGAGGTGGGGGTGGCCACTAGGAAGCTGCCCCAGAGGTCCAGATGGGAAGTGATGGTGGCCAGGCCCAGGCCCCAGGCAGCGGGGTACAAAGAGGTGGCCAGACTGACGGAGATGGAGGAGGTAGAAGTCACGGGACTTGGTGACCGATTGGCAGAGAGACAAAGGCTGGCTCCAGGTTTCTGATTTGAACTTCTGGCTGGCTAGTTTGAGGTTCAACAGGGTGACTTTGACACCACGTAAGGCAGCCAAGTGGAGATGCCCCCAGGTGGCCAGATCTGCTAAAGTCCCTTGGAGAAAGGCTGGAGCAAAGAGGCCAGGCCCAAACCTGAGGGAAGATGGAGAGGCAGAGCCTGCAAAGGAGCTGGAGGAAGAGTGGCCAGAGAGCTAGACGATACCCCCCCAGCGTCCACGGCCACCCAAGCCCCCAAGGCAGGACGTCTTCTTAAAGGAAATGTGGCCAATATTGTCAATGGCTATGGAGGCGAAGAAGACGTGGCCCAGGAAGGGACACATGGGCAGTGACCAGAGGCCCTGGCCTCCTGTGAACCCCCCTAATCTGCCCTTTTCTCTGGCCCCCAGCTTTGCCCACTCAGTCTTATCTCCCCCACTGTATGTCCCCCAGCCTCCCCACCTCAATGCCCCTCCCCTTCCCCCAGTCTCTGTACCCTCCTTTTCTCTCTGACCCTGAGGCTCAACATCTTTCTGAGGGAAACTTCATGCCACCCCCACCCCTACTCGAGTCCTGGTTGCTCTGGCTTCTGAAGTCGCCCCCTCCACTGCCGCCCATCACAGAATCACCCAGAGTTCCCAGAAGCTGGGGCAGAGAGGAGCGCTCACCACCACCTGGGGCCCGGGTGACTCACAGCCTTTCTGATTGGGCCCCCATGGGGTGCCAGGCTCCAGGACAGCGCCAGGCAAACCTGGTCCCCCACGAGGTTTTATGGCTTAAATCACTCCCGCTATCCACGCAGATGGGAGGACAGCCCCAGAGAATAAGCTATGGGTCTCGCAGAGGGATCTGAGCAGGCTTCACGGAGGAGGCGACCGTGTGGGGCCTTGAATGACCAGGAGGATTTAGTCAAGAGGCTATGGAAGCAAAAGGAATTGCAAGAGGAGGGGATGTGGTGAGATAGGGCATGGAGGTAGTAAGAGGGCTCTAACATTTGGGCAGCAGCCAATAGGATGGCTGGTAACCCCAAGGAATGGGACCTAAGGGGGCAGGAGGTTGTAAGGTGAAGGGGTCAGACCACGTGGTCCTGGAACAGCAAAGGAGAAGACTTCCGACTTCGTGCACGGCTGCCTCTGTGGGATCTGGTGCTGTTTGCTCCTTCATTCATTCATTCAGGAAATATTGATTAAGCGCCTACTCTGTGCTAGGTAAGTGCTAAAGATACTGTAAGGAACAGAATGAAGTCCCTGCCATTATGGAGCTTAAGTTCCAGGAAGAGACACAAATTATAAAGTCTTCAACAAATAAAGACTAAAAATTAAGATCATGATAGGGGTTGTGAAGAAAATAATGACTGGTCATTTGAAAGTAGAGCCTGCGTCCCGTCTCCCCCTCAGACAGGGCTTCCTAAGGACAGGGCCTGACTCTCCTCCATCAGACTGGGTGCCCTGCACCACCAGGGACGGGCAGAGCACGCGGCAGCTGGGAGCAAGGGCTGGGGGGCTCAGAGAGCTCCCAGGAATGGCTGCCTCCCCAGCCTAAAGACCCTCCAGCAGGATCCTCTCTGCCTACAAGCCGACCCTGACCCGACCGCTCCAGCCATGATCACTTCTCTCAACCACCAGCGGCTCCTAGTGCCTGGGGGTGCGAGCAGGGCTGGGACTCACGACCCAGAGCCCTGGCCTTGGAGGAGACGGCACACCCTGGCCTGCTGCTAGAGGAGATGTGTCCAGAGGGGTCCGGAAGGACCTCCAAGGAGGGACCCAGAGACAGAGGGCAGCCAGGGTCTTAGAAAGGATCCACCTTCCCAGCCAGGCCCAAGTGGGAGACCTTCCCTCTCCCCCTCTCCATCCAATCCCCCACCCCATTAAACCCTTAAATTAACCTTGGGCCCCACCCGCAGCAGTAGAGAGTGCCCCGAAATAAATCCTAAATTACATGCTGCTTGGGGGCAACCACAACTCTCCTTCCTCCCTCTCCAGCAAGCAGACCAACCCTACCCAATGCTGGGGGGGCCTCCCCCAAATGGGCTATTTATGTAGCTCCCCTCTTTGCTGTCTGGCCCCAGTGTAGTTGGGCAAAGCCCAGGCAGGCTCCTCAGCTCTTCTGGGAGCTGGAAGGAGGTGGGGGAGGTTGTGAGACTCTCCAGGAATTTATAGACCAAATCAGGGGCAAGGCGAACAATTACACTCAGGAAATGGCAGAGATCTGGATTGTCCTGGGATCACCGGGCAGCTGGACATCCAGGACTGCAACCTAGACTGCAGCCTCCAGGGTGCTGGCTTCCCCGGGGCAGGGGCAGGGGGAGACAGAGAGAGAGAGAGAGAGAGAGAGAGAAATCGAGACTGATAGAAAGCTGAAAAATAAAGACTGAGAGAGAGAAGAGAGGTTAAGAGAAGAGAGACTGATAGAATTTGCCTTTACTGGTTGCTGAGGGGAGCGGTTCTGAATCTGGGGCACCCCCTCCCATTCCACCTGAGAAGAGTGAGTGGCTCTGGCTCCAAGCACCCCCAGGCACAGAGCAGGGAGCTGGATGTGGCTATTTGGGGCCATGGACTTAAGCCAAGGAGCTCTCTGGATAAAGCCACCGTCCATTCTGGGAACCTGGATCCAACACTGGGGCTGCTCTCCTCAGGGAGTCAAGAGGGGAGGGGCGGGGAAGGCAAGAGAGAAGAGGACAGACAGTAGGAGATGGAGAGAGACATGCACACACAATGACACAGGAATGTGGAAAGAGACAGACACCCAGAGATGAATAATGGGGGAGGGTGATGAGGAGGCAGTGCTTCCACAGCCCCAGGCCTGGCATTATCACTGTGTCTACTGTGCGGCAACTGTGGGCCTAGGCACCTGTCCACTGCCCAATGGCTTCTCAGCCCTTTCTGCCTGCCCTCTGGAAGTGTGGGTAAAGGGCCTCCAGCTAGCCCCGGAAGGAGGGAAGGAGGGAGAGGGCCCGGCGCAGTGCCCCACCCCTGCCCTTGGGAGCCTGCTCCACTACCCCAGAGGCCGGGCCACTACCTACCCCTCAGGCAAGCTTCTGTGGGCACCCAGGGTCCTCCTCCAGCTTGGATGCCCTAGGAGGGGGTGGTTGTGGGTCTAGAGGGAGGACAGGGAAGTGTGTCCTCCTGTCACCTGGACTCAGCCCCAGAGGAGGGCAGGGAGAGGAGCAGGGAGGAAGGGGCTGGGAGAGCCTACGGAGCTGGCCTCCAGGCCTGAGTCCCAGGAGGAGGGACGGAGATGGCCAGGGATGAGGCGGCAGGTGGGGGTGGCATTGCCTTGTCTGGAGGACTCTGTGTACATCCCAGTTCAGCTCTCACGTGGCTGGTTTAGGGGACAGGGCTCAGCCTGTCTGGGCTCCTCCACCCATGGACGGGAGAGGGAACAGGGTAGCACAGGATGAGCTGCCTGCCTGGGTTCCAGCCCCTGAAGAGACAGACTCATACTCACAGGTGAGGCAGGTGACAAGAACTGTGTTGGAAATCAGAGGATTGGGCTGGTGTGTGTGTGTGTCGGGGTGGGGGTGGGGGGTGAGGCTGAGAGCAGCAAGGACCCCCCACAGCATGGGAGGAGGGGTGAGACACAACAGCTTTCCCTTTGAGGTGGCGACATATTGTCTCCTGATTAAATTTGATTATCTGTCTGCTTGCCGGGCTCCCAGGACCCCCACCTGCCCAGCAAACACTGTTTATGGGACCTGGGGCATCAGACCTGTCATTTAACTAGAGGAGGCAACCCAAGCCCAGGGTGGGAGCCAAGCCTCTGTGGAGAAGCGGTGCCCAGCTCTTGGCAGGCACCGGCCCAGATACTTAGTGCCGTGTTTACCCTGGCACGGGCGGCTGGCACAGGTGGGGTTCTCCCGGGAGCGGCCAGAGGCCCGGCTGGCAGACCCACCTGGAGGCCAAAGAGGAGGCCAGGACAGAGGCTCTGCGGGGCTGGGGGAGGGGTGCACCCCTGGTCCTCACCCTGCAGCCCCCCGATGACTGTCTCCCAAAGCCCTGAGGCCCCTCAGCTGCCTGAGGCCTGGAGGGAGGAAGTGCAGCTCCAAGGATTCTAGAAGCCACCCCCGAGCCCCCTCCCAGGAAGCAGGGAGGCTGGAGGAGGGGGACAAAGCTCCAGAACTTTGGAGTCCCGGGCGCTGTGCCTGGATGCCTCTCTGTGTCCGAGGGACCCATGCTCGGCACCCAAAGCCACACATGGCTTCATTTAAGAGCGTACACTCCACCATCGCAGCCCTGCTCCCCAGCCAACGCTGCCTGCACATTCTTTCTCATACAGACCCTGCACACTGCACCCCACAGCCCCCACAGCCAACACGCACACACTCTTCTTAGACGTGTCAGACGCAGGATGCCGCGCCCGTGGGCACCCAGGTCACCCTCCTACCCCCATCCGCCCCCAGGGGAGCACGAGAGGGGGCCGGACTTCTTTGTCCTGAGCTTCTCCCTGCCGGTCCCTATCTCTGTCCTCCCTCCCACCCCCTGGGCCTGCCCCGCCCCCACTTGCTGCCCCCCACCGTCGCCTCTCTCTCCAGGCTCTGAGGACTTCTCAGCTGGGACCCTTGTCCTGAGGCCTCATGCCCTCCTTCCGGCATCTGCGCACGGTGGGAACTTTGAGGGGTGCAGATCTGGGCAGCTCCCGGCAGCTACTCCCCCAGGCCCTGGGCTTGAGGGGCTGGGGGGCCCAGAGGAAGGGGCGTGGCAGCTGGCGGTGGCTTGGGACTTGACTTCCCGCCGTGGACCTGGACCCTCTCTCCCCTCCCCATTCCAGGCTGAGTCATCCCCACATCTGGAGTCTCTGCCCACCTGGAAGAGCCGAAGCCTCTGCAGACAGCTCCACGTGGACACCCCCCCCGAGTCCATATCGCCCCCACCTCCATCAGCAGCTGGGTCCCTCAACTGCCATCTAGGCCCCTCGTCACCGAGTAGGCAGGAGGGCACCCCAGGGACAGCCTCGGAGACAGGACATCTCTCCGCAGTAGCTGGAACTGCGGCCACTCGGTGCTCACCGCATGGGGTGGGCAGGGCTGCGCCGGCCTTGGGGGAGGCAGGCGAGCCAGGCGCTGAGGAGGCAGTGGTTTGGCCCAGCAGGCAGAGCCAGTTTACCCTGGCCCCGCGCCCTGAAGCCAAACACCCTCCTGCAAGCTCGCAGACACATCAAAGCGGCAGGGAAAGGGCCCTTCCGTAGAGGAAACCTGCAGGCCTGGCAGCCTGGCTCCCAAGCACAGGACCACCCTGTCCCACTCGGCAGCCCAGTCTCAGGCTGGGCACAGCCGTGCTGCAGCGGGTGGACAGAAGAGGAAGCTTCTGCCCCGTCCGTCCCCCCACCCCTCCAGTGCTGCCCTCATTGGGGTGGCAGAGCCGGCACCAGGGCTTAGCTGTGGCCCCTCATGCAGGCTCCCTCTCACACTTGCCCCCTCCTGCCCTCCAGGTGCCCCAGCCTGAAAGAGGGGGGTAGGCTACATGGGAGGGGCACCAACTTCACGCCCCAGGCTCTGCTGTACAGCAAAGGGCCTCTGCACGCGGAAGAGGGAGGAATGCAGAGGGTAAGGGGCTTAGGGGTGGGGAGAAGAAAGCTAGACAATAATAGAAGCTGAAGTGGAGTTGGAAGAGAAGAACTGGGCTGCAAGCCACGGGGCCTCTCTCAGGGGACAGCAGGGGCCGGAGGAGGAAGAGGGTCTGTGAAGCGCTAACAAGGGAAGGAGGAGGTGCTAACAGGGCCACTGGGGTGAGGGGATCCTGGATCCAGCCCTGTGAAGGCTGGCCTGCAGATAAGGAAGCTGGGGGCTGAGCGGGCGCTGCCACATCAGCGCCAAAGGCTGGGCTGTGTGCCTATACACGTGCACATGTGTGTACACACATGCAGACACACTGCACACGCCCACACATGCGTGCGTGCACAACAACTGAAGCCAAGTCTGTCCTCGGCTGGGGGCCAGATGATGTGGCTGCTTAGAGGAGCTGTGATTTGTGGAATAATATCTCTGCCCACTGACCTGTCCCCGCCCCTCTGCTCACACTCATTCTTGGCCTGACTCCCAGGTCCCTAAGAAGGGATCAGTTTCAGGGATGTCCCCAGCTGTATCTTTGCCACGCTTTAGTCTGAGCCCTTCAGTCCTGTAGAGGCCCTCCCCGCAATAAGCCCAGACCCCCAGAGGAGCCACCCTTACCACAGGCCGCCCTGAACTCCCCGCGTCTTTGGGACTGGGAAGTGCTTCTGAGGTCTAACCACAATCCCCTGTAACACTTGGATCTGAGACAGAGGTCACAGCAGGGTGCAGTGGAGCCCTCTTTCAGGGGGCCGACCAGAGCACAACTAGAATGTTGGGGACCTAGGGGGTCCCCAGCCCATCTCTTCTCTCTGCTACAGGGTTCTGTCTAAAAGAGTCAACAGTGAGGGTGGGAGTGGGGCTGCAGGGAAGGAGAGGGCCAATCTTGGGGAGAAGGAGCCCCAGAGGGAGGGAGCCAGGGCTGGGGGCGCCCAAGACCCTTACTCTAGTCTTGACTCAGCCCTTCCCGCCTGCATCTTGGTGGCTCTGCTCCATCTGCTGCCCCAGACAGCCAAACTCCCGCTCAACCTCCCCCCTGAGTCCCCCACCTGCTTCTTAGGGGTGCTTCCCTCTACCACTGGCCATGCCCCGGAAACCTACACTTTGCGAGGATAATGGTTCCCAAATGCTGCTATTGTCTCTGCTAAGCCTGGGGAAGGTGAGCATTAGTCAGCTCCTCCAACCTGCTCATTAGGATAATAAGCTCCCTGCACCGTTAATTGACAGGTGGGCCTCCTCCCTCCACCCTCCTGGCCCACAGGTTGGTCGCTGAGACCTAGGGTCGGTTCCAAAAGTCACCTCCCCACCCTCAAGCCCTTCACCCCGAGAATGAGTGAGGGGCTGGTGGACTTCAATTTCCAAAGACATGTTAAGAAGGAGACTTGGGCCGGGGTCCCACGGCCAAGAATTCCTATTAGCAGCACAACGCGCACGCTGCCTCCTTCTGGAAGGTGAACAGTGAGCCATGCATTCCTGGCAGTGCACTCTGTAGGAGTTATCTGATCCTTAGGGAGCCATCCGACTTACTTAGGGGGTACTGTGCACTTAGGAGGGGCAGGAAGCAGAAGAGGCGGATTCCCCAAACCACACAGCCAGTGGAGAGGAGACCAGTCATTCAGAAATGCCCCCCCCAACTGAGGGCCCCCCACTAAGGACTTTGGGAATTTGTTCCCGAGCCTCTTGGAGAAACCTGGCCCCTGTCCCCAGGAGGCCCCCAACCAGCTCCAATTCAGTGACAACAGAGCCAGTGTTTACTTGGAACGAAGCCCCATGGGGAAATGAAAGCTGAATCAGAACTGGGCCAGCCCCCGCAGGCTGGTGGGAACATTAGGACATGCACACACATCTCCTAGGGATCGAAGCCCAGAGAGAAAGCCTGGGTGGGGGTGGGCAGGGAGAGGCAGGAAGATCCAAGAGCTAGAAGGCTTTCTCAGGAGGTGGTATATGAGCTGAACCTTGAAGGATGAGTGAGGATTGGGTGGGTTTCGGGGAGGGGCCTGGGGACAGATGTTCTAAGTGGAAAGAGCAGCCCAAGCTGAGGAACAGAGGGAAACAGAACATGTCACTGTGTGGTTGGAGCACGCGTGGGCAGGACAGAGAAAGCACATGGCAAGTCCAGGTGGGGACCAGTCACAAAGGAGCCCGCAGGTCTCCCTGAGACGGGGCTTTATTCAGGCAGAAGTGGGGAGCTTCTACAGGTCAGGGAGCAAGAGAGTGACATGCCTCCATATGGGCAACATGGGGAGACTGGGCTGGAGGCCTTATGAAGATGGCTGTGAGGTTCCTGGGGAGTCACACTGCATGGGGCAGAGGCAGTGGGGACACCTGGAATAAGCAGTCCTCAGTCCTGAGCACGCCACCTGAGGAAGGGGCAGGCACCCACCAGGGGGCCACTCGGGGCGGCACTCAGCGAGCAATGGGGAGAAGAGAGCTACAGACCGGGAGCAGAGGGGATTCTCGAATGTCTGGTCCCACTGCCGCATCTGGTTCCCTGTTGCCCTCTAGGAGGAATGTTTCAATATCAGGTCACCACCCTCTGAAGTGGGTCACACCACCCAGCCCTCCCTGACCTGGCCCTTGAGTGGAGCCCGGAGCACTTAATGAACAGAAGAGGGAGCTAGTGAGCTGGCATTCAAGGGGACCCGGATCTGACCTCACCTCCCATCCAGAGTGGGGTGGAGGGGCAGCATTTCTCAGAGGGAAGCAAGTCCCTTAATCCCTTGCCACCTCCCTCTGCTTCTGTGTGAAATGGAGAGAAGGAGCTTCGGGCCCCTTTCCTCTGGCAGGAATGAAACATTTATTGCATGTTACAGTGATGCCTTGGAATTCGAACTTAATCCGTCCCAGAACCCTGTTCGAGTTCCGAAACGTTCGAGTTCCAAGACGAGTGGATGTTGGGATAAAGCTGTGGGCCCTACTGTCGATATGTCCTATGAGAACAACGTGTTGGCGTTTGGGTTCCAAAGCAGCGTTCAGATTCTGAAGCAAAATTTGCTTGAGTTTTTTCGTTCACATTCCAAGTTGTTGGAGTTTTGGGGCGTTCGGATTCCAAGGTATCACTGTATTATTAAACATTTATTTACCATTACTGTATGCCAGGGGGTAGCTTATTTCATCCTCATAATGACCCTATGTGATAAAGAAGATTAGCCACCCCACCCTTCACAGATGGGTTCAGAGAGGCACAGAAGTTTAGTTTCTAAGGTCACACAGCCCACCATAGTAAGTGGCACACTTACCAACATGACCCAATAATGCAGAACCTTCTGTGGGCTTTGAAAGATCCCAGCCCAGCGCCACAAGCCATTATGGGTGTCAGCATCCCCCACAGTAGGGCAGGGAGAAGGCCTGAGAAGAACGAAACGTAGCCCAGCTCTTCCTAGGCCTGGACCCCTGGGCTGGGCTGAGCCAAGCTGCACAAGGCCTCCCACCCCCGCCCCAGCGAGGATTCCTCCATCGGAGCAGTGACTCCCCCCCCTGAGGCTGCCTCTGGGTGTGGGGTCTGGAGACCTGCGTGGTTCTGGTCCTGACTCAGCTCCAGTGACCCATGTGACTTGGCCTTCCCACCCCTCTGAGCCCCAGTTGACTGCTGTGAGAAGGGGTGGGCGGGCCCGCTGACCTCCCAGGCCCTTCCAGCTGGGCCCTTGCAGGAAGCACAATCAGCTTGTTCTTCAGTGGAAGGGCCAGGGAGGTGGCAGGCGAGCATGAAGACATTTGGACTTTGCTGCCCTCGGGAAACCCTAGATGGAATTTGGTGTGGCATCTAGAGGGACCCACTGACTGCACGAGGCCTCTGGGCCTCCCTGCCCCCTGCACACACATGCACACGTGCGCACACTTCCCTGTCCCTGCCAGACTGTTTTGAACAGATGTTGGCCCTGTTCAGGACCCTCCTGCCTCTACACAAGCACAGCCCCCCTATCTGCTCAGTGTGGGGCCCTGTTGTGCCCCACCCCCACCTGATCTCACCCATTGAGAATGCTGGGGCCCTGGGAGCCATGATGGATGCTGCCAACAGTTTAGTGTTTTTAGCCTGGGCTGGGACCGCCCACCTCCAGGCCTCTCACCCCATCGCCCACTTCAGGAAGGAGCATAGGTGGGTAGTTAGGTGTCATGGAAGTAACTGGGGGCCCAGAGGCAAGTTCCAAAGGCTCTCTGGGCTCTGCCGTATGCGCCTTACTTTCCCATTGGGTAGATGTGGTCCAGTGGGTGTAGTAGCTGTTTCCAAATGCCTGTTCCTATGACATTTTAGGCATGTGGGGAGTGTTGTCAGATTTAACAAATAAAAATACAGGACACCTAGTTAAATTTGAATTTCAAGGGAAAGCTGGGATGGCTCAGCGGGTTAAGTGCTCGCTTTGAAGCCCGGAGGACAGAGGCTTCCTGGCTCCGGCCCAGGTGGTCCCACATGCTGAACTGGGGAGTTCCCACAGTTCAGTTCTCTAGCTGTCTCTCTCTGTATCTCTCTCTCTTTCTGTCAAAAATAAAATAAAATAAAATAAAAATAAATATGCACCGAAGATAAAATAATTACTCTCTATAAAAAAAAAATTACTGAGTGATGGGCACATTAATATGATGCATGAATGATGTGATGTGGACTTGTACATCTGTAAACTGTCTAATTGTTACCAACCAATGTAACCTCATCAAATTTAACAATAAATTAAAAAAAAAAAATAGGTTCAGAGGGTAGAAAACAAACAAAAAAAAAAATTATTTTTTTAAATTGAATTTCAGATAAACAACAAATAAATTTTAGTATAAGTATTTCCCAACTGTTGCATGGGACATATTCATGCTAAAAATATTATCCATTATTTATGTGAAATTCAAATGTAACTGGGTGTCCTGTACTTTATTGGGCAAAACCTGTGTCGAGTGCCTTCCAGAGAGCCAGGGAGAGTGATGCCTAGCCTCCTGCCCATCCTCTGGCCACTGCTGTCTGCCTGGTCGGGTCTCCTCAGCCCTCCCAGCCTCCAGCACCTATCCCTCAAGCCCCTCAGCACCCCCATTTCCCTCCCCAGGAGACCCTCCTCCCCTAAGCTCACCCATCTTCCTCTCCGCTAAGGATCACAGCTGTGTAGGGCTCCAGGCCTGGGCAGGGGGGCAGGGGGTGCATCAGGAATCGTCCAGGCCTTGGGTGTTGATGCAGAGGCCAGGGCAGGGGTGGGAGGGCCCCAGAAACCCATTAGCAATGACTTCACTAAGGAGACAGCAGAATGGGCACTGCTAGAAGGCTCCAGAACTCTCTGAACTAGGCCCGCTTATGGAGGGGCAGGCTGGGTCCACAGCCAACTACAGGGGAGGAGGGAAGAGGTGCCCTGACCCCTTGCACATTTCCTTCTCCAAGTTCAGAGTCCCCAGGAAATGGGAACAGAGAGGGCATTCTCTAGGCCCGGGCCCCAATTCCTCTCGGATCGGGAGCCTGGACGATTCTGTCCTTGGGGGTCAGAAAAGGGCCAAGAGATGATAGAAATAGAGACTGAGAAAGAGGGGGCAGAGAGAGACCACGAAGTACGCGAGGAAAAGACAGAGAGGCAGACACGGACCAAACCAGAGACAGGGAAGCGGAAACAGAGCACCAGACTGCTCGACTCAGACACAGATTAAGGAAAAAAGGAGAAACAGAGACGGGAAAGAGAGGGGCACGTGGAAACAAGGAGAGAAACAGGAACAAATGAGGAGAAACTGAAACAGGAAGACGGACTGGGAGAAATGCGGAGACAACGAGAGGCTAAACGTAAGACAGAGATAACAGGACTGGGAGAGACGAGAATCAGGAATAAAGAGAAAGCGGTAGAGGGAACAAGGAAAAAGGAGTCAGAGCAGACGGCTGTCCTGTCATACTAACTTGGGGATACTTTTCAGTGGCAAAGTCAGATTTGAGACACAGCAGGAGACGCCTGGAAACCTAACTGAGGGTCTCCTGCAGCCCTCCCCCTTTTTCCAGGACAGGGAGCGGCTCCCCTCCCACCATCTCCATCGCGCCCCCTCCCCGGGCCTCCGGGCGCCATCCCTCCGGCTCCGGCACGGTCTCCATTTGTCTCATCCGTGTTTGGGCGTCTGGCTCTCATCCTGCGCCTATCACTCCCCGCCCACCAGCGAGCTTCCCCGGGAGAAGACGTGGGGAGACCCGCGCCCCGGCCCCGCGCCCCGCGCCCCGCGCTCCCGGGGAATCCCGCGTTGAGCGATGCTGCCACCTGCCGGCGGGACCCCGGAAGCGCAGCGCGCCTCGCGGGCAGGAGCACGGCCGCCGGGGGTCGGAATCCGGCCCCCCCGGGCTGGAACCGCCCCCCGGGCTGGAACCCCCCCCCCCGGGCTGGAACCGCCCCCCCGGGCTGGAACCGCCTCCGCGGGGTCTTTCCAGGAATCCGGACGGGCCGCCCCGCCCGCGCGGAAACTCGCCTAGCTGCCGCTGCGCCCCACTTCGGATCCAAGACACTTCGGGGCAAGTGTCTGAACCCTGGGGCCCCAACTGCCCTTGTAGTCAAAGGAGGAAGTGTACCCACACCTCCTCCCGGATTTCCAGGGAGGTGGGGCGTTCACGAATGTGGTCCTGGTTCTCCTTCCCCAGAGATCAACCAGGCCGCCCCTCCCTCCCTTCTTGACCAAAAAAATAAAAGAAAAGGTGTGTGGGGGGGTTGATACCTCCCCCATACAATCCCCGCAGTCCACTCCAGGACCTCGCCTCCCCTCTCCCCCAACCTCTGCCCCCCAGAAGGTTAGGTAGGAAGGGGCTTCCAAGGGTCCAGGCCCCTCTGCAGCCCCTCTCCCCCCCACCCCCCATGTGCAGCACTTCCTCCCTTGAACCCGGGGCCACACAGGGGAGAAGCAGTAGTTGGAGGTGGGGAAGGGGTCGTTTAGCAGTCTGGAACTGACCCCGTCATTTTTATCAGTCTCTTCTATTTCCCAATTCCCCCAACCCAGCCCGGACCTCTTCCCCTCCCCTTCCCTCCTCCTCCCCGTCCCAAGAAGTTCGGCCCTTCCCGGGCACAAGCCCCGCCCCCATCTTGAGGCGGGGCCCCATAGGTGGAGAGACGTGGGAGAGGTCGCGCCCCGCCTCTCCCCGCCTCTCCCCTCCTCTCCTTACACACGGAAGCTCAGTGGCCCCACGCCAGGATGTCCGACGCCTGGGTCCTCGGCCTGGCCCCTACCTTGCTGCTCGGCCTGCTGGCCGGCCTTCAACAGGTGAGCGCTCGGCAGGTAACGCTCTAGACCTTTCAGGTCCCTAGCCTTGTGGGTCAGGGGCCTGCTTCTGGAGCCGGGCCACCACCTTCCATTGTTAGGCTTTCCTCGTGACCACACGCAATGAGCAACTTCCTTTCTCATTTTGCTGCGGAGATCGGGGTGGAGGTAGCAGAGAGACGCCCTGAAAAGGCTGGGGTTCCTTCGCTCTGGGGAGACTGTGTAGTGACGCTGGCCGTAGCCCACCACCATCTGACACTTAGCGCCTGTCAGTGAGTGGGGACTTTGACCCGCATGTTAGCCTTGGCTAGTCCTTCCCGCTCCTTCCCACTACGTCAGGAAGCAGGGACTATCGGGAACTGAGGTCTGGATGCCTGGTCAGCCTGCCTCCCAGCTCTCTTCCTTCAGTGCTGGGTGGCCTTGGGGGAAGGCCTGGCCCTCTCTGGGCTGTTTATTTGATTATGCCCTGGGGGAGAGGAGGCTCCTTACTCTCTAGGAGTGGGGGTAGGATTCTAGCCCCTGATAGGATTTGATCTGGCTGCCTGACCCAAGGCTGGGGTGACTGACCTCTGAAGTTTGTGGTTCTGACAGTGGGCAGGCATGCCCTTCTCCCTCCCTCCCCCAGTGATGGGGCAGCTCTATCCAGTCCTGGGATGGGAGATTATCCTGGAAACCGATGTGAGTCCAGAACAGATTTTGAAACTTGTGTTGAAGATCTAAAGGGAAGTCCCAGGCTGGCTTCCCAGAACGGGTACATTCACAGGACTGCGGACTTTCAGGGTGGCTTTACCCTTGAGGCCCTAGTACTCCCCCCCCCCCCCCCATCACTAGGCCATGGGTTTGTGCCAGCACTAGCTGAGCATCCTCTTGTTGGTACCTCCCAGCCACTCCAGGGGGCAGGAGCTGCTCATGTCCCCAGTTCACCTGTAAATACAGTCGTGCGCACTTAGCATTGGGGATACATTTGGAGAAATGTCTCATTAGGTGATTTCATTGTGCGAACATCATAGCCTGTAAGAGGGCTGTCCGGAAAAATCCAGCCATTGTCGTTATAACCAGAATGGTTACGTAGCTGGATACTTTCTAGACAGCCGGTACGATCCAGCCTGGTGCTCTAGGCTGCAAGCCTGTATAGCAGGTTACAGTACTGAATCCTGTAGGCAATCATGACACAATGGTAAGTGTTTGTGTATCTAAACACAGAAAAGGTACAATGTAAATATGGTTAAAAGATTAAAAATGCTACGCCTGTATAGGGCACTTACCATGAGTGGAGGTTGCAGGACTGGCAGTTTCTCTGGGTGAGTCTGAGTGAGTGGTCAGTGAATGAAAGCCCAGGACATGACTGCCCACCACTGCGCACTTTATAGACACTGTACACTTCGGCTACACTAAATTTATAAAACAACACAAGATTAAATCAAGCACAAGAGAAACTGAGTAATCAAGAGACCCAGTAAACATGAGATATTTGAGGCTTCTTTGGTGTTAACACGGCTACTGTTTCACAACACATTATTTATTATAAGTAGAAAGAGTTGCTCCAAAATAATGATAAAAAGGATGGTATTGTAAATGCCAGTAACGTAGGTATTTGCTGTCATTATCAAGTGTTATGGACTGTACATAATGGATGTGCTCTACTTTTATCCGACTGGCTGTACAGTAGGTTGTTTACATCAACATCACCACAAACACGTGAATACCACATGGAGCTACGTTAGGATGGCTGAGACGTCACTAGGCGATGGGAGTTTTTCAGCTCCATTATAACCTTATGGCGCCGTATATGTGATCTGTTGTTGACTGAAACGTGGTTATGCAGCACGTGACTGTAAGCTGAGGTTCCCCAGGGTCATCCTGACAGTTGACAGAACTCAGACTCTGGACCACCTCAGATTAGACTGGGCTCCCTGTTATAATGAAGACAGAAAATCTAGGAGATCTCTTACTCCTTCCAAACAGGAACTCAAGACTAACTTATTAAACCTGTTCATATTTGTCCTGCTTAGCTAGGGTCAGGAGAGGGAGGAGGGACAGGGTCTGGGATCTCTGAGGGGGACGAGGTGGCCGCTGAGTGCCTGGACCCCTTGGTCTGTCCCCAGCTCTGCAGTGGCCCCTCTATGCTGTGTGTTGCTCACCCTCGCTGGGCCATCCTGCCCCACAGATTCATTGCTGCTCCAGTCCCCACTGGCCAAGGCTTGTGAGAAGCAGGCAGGCACTCATATGGGACTGAGCACAGAAAAGGGGAGTTGGAGACTACTACTGACTGTCATTGGTATGCTGAGCCTTACTGTTGTCATTAGCAATTGAAATATTACTACATTATTTCAAGAAAAGGTATAAAGATGGGGTGGTCTCACCAGTGTTGGTTTCTTATTCTTGAGTCCTGGTTCTTTGCTCCCAGGAGGTTCGGTGACAGATACCCTCCCATTCCCCACTGGGTTCCCACCCCTGCCTCCCTCCCCCCTCCTCCAGTCTGGGAGAGGCCAGGGAGAAGTGAAACCAGGTAATCCACTCATTCCGCCCATAGTGTGACTATGGGGTTTTCAACGGTGATGAAAGCAGACCTGTGGAGTTTACATTCTCAGAGACAGACGATTAGCACGAAAAAGGGAAATATGTAATATATCAGATGTTGATAGAAGCTGTGCAGAAAACCTAAGCGCACTGAGGGGAAGGGCAGTGTTTTGAGGAAATAGATGTACTTTTAAATAAGATGGTCACAGGGGGAGATACAGAGTCACCTCTCAGGAGAAGCATGTTCTAAGCTGGCCTTATACTCGAAATTGCTGTTAATTGGGTTACATTCTGGACCGATTCCCTCGATGCCCCACAGAACTAGTGCAGAAGAAGTGGTTCCAGAGAGGTGGGTCCCCGCCATGTTCCGCCCCCCACCCAGGGTTCCCCACCCCCACTCCCAGGCAGGGATCTGAAGGATGAGCAGGGTTCAGTAGACCATGAAGGCATGTCCCTGCTCGCAGGTGTGAAACAGCCAGGTGTGTTCAGGGAACACACAGTTGTGTGTGTGCAAGAGGACAAGAGCGGGAGAGGGACAAGGCTCTTCAGTGGGGGTCTGGGGCAGTGCAGGGGCCGCAAGCCAGGTTGCCAGTGATCAGACACACGGAATAGGAACTTGCCTGTCGTGTGGGGAGTGACTCAGGAGGGTAGGAGGAGAGTCGCCAGCATCCTGGACTGTAGGTGGCAGAAGGCTGACAGACCTGGGGAGGAGGGACTATGGTGTGTGGGGGTTGGTTGGTGAGGAGAGGCAGGCAGGCTGGGGGTCTCCAGGTGACCTGGGGAATATGGGGGAGTGAGGGGGAGGGCAGGCTTTGGGGAAGATGCTGACCCCTCAGGGACCTGCTGGCTGTCAGGGATGGGGGCAGCATCTGGGTGACTCCTAGTTTGTGACCCCTAACCTCTGCCTCTGTTCTTCCACAGACTGCAGCCAACTGTAGCCTCTTCTTGTAAGTCTGGGGTTTGGGCTATAACTTCCAGTCTGGGGAGGAGACACCCCAAATTCTGCCCTGCCTACCTTTAGGGGAGAGGGGCACCCCATCCATCATCCTCACTCCCCTTCCAGCCAGAAACCATCCCCCCACTCCCCGCCTCCCAGGAGACTCCGCCCCCTCCCACCCCCCACCAGCCACCCCAAGGGGAATTTCACACTTGTGAGCCTCCTGAAGCCTAAACCCCTCCTTACTGCCATCTCAGGCCATCTCCCCTCTGAGGGGACCCTGGAGGAGGGGGTGGGGTCTAGGGCGAACAGTGTGCCACCTTACTATGTAAATGCCAGGAAGCCTGAACACAATGAGGGGAGGCTGAGTGGACTGGTGCTGGGCAGAGGGTGTTTCCATCATGTTAGCCCCCGTGTGCCAGGAATGCCCTCTCCTTGCCCCTCCTACGCTGTGGGCGCCAGCCAGTGAGGGCTCGCTCCTAGGTACTCTGCACTGGCCCTTCGGGTGATGTAGCCACTGCAGCATTCAGTCCCCACACCTGCCCAGTGAGGTTGCCATACTACTTATTACACCCATTTTATAGATGAGAAAAGGGAGACCCAGGGAGCAGCATAACTCGGTACAGTGCAAGGCCACTCGTGAGGTGGGCCTGGCACGCAAGCTCCCGGCCCCGGGTCCCTCCCACTGAACCCAGAGGTGTCCCCTACCCTCAACCTGCTAGGGTGTGGCTTATGCCCGAGGTGTGTGGGTGTGGGGGAGGCTGGCCTCCTGCCTCCTCACCTTGGTACCAACAGCCTCTCTGCCCCCATCCCCAGCACCTGCCCCAAAGGATTCAAATGCTGCGGCGACAGCTGCTGCCACGAGTATGAGCTCTTCTCCGGCCCCTTGAGGTGAGCCCAGGGCCGGCTCCTCTGGGCACAGTCCCCCGAGGGGCCTGGTCTGCATGGGAAGGGACTAGACTGCTGGCCCTGGGGGTGGGCGTCAGCCGCAGGAGGGAGGGAGGCGCAGTGGGGTGACGTTGGACCCTCAGGGTGACGTTGGTGCTTCTTCACCCCAGGATCTTTGTCATCGTCTTCCTGATCGCTGTGCCCATCCTGTGCATCTGCGGGTTGGCGAAGCGCTTCTGTTGCAACTATGGAGAGCAGGAACAGGACGCCCCGATGGAGCCCGAGGGCCCCCCGCAATGGCCCTCTGTTGTCCCCACAGAGAGGATCAGTGTGTCCACCTCTGAGCCCCCGCCGCCCTACAGCGAGGTGGGCATCTGTCCCAGCCCCTGCTCTGCTCCCTTACCTTCTGTCTGTACCACCCTAGTGTCCCAGGGAGGCCTCTGCAGCCAGCAGTCGGTCACTTCTGTCCCCTCCTTTCTCTGCAGATTATTCTGAAGCCAGACCTGGGCCTACCCCCTATGGAGCCGCCCCCTCCCTACAGCCTCAGGCCTGAAGAATATTCGGGGGTCCACAGGGGCATAGACAACCCAGCCTTCTGAGCCACCTCCTGCCTGGAGTCCTGCCTCAGCCACCGCCTCCCCAGTGCTTCCTGATCAAGCCAGAAGCCTGGGGCCCCTGGAACAGCCAGCCCTTCCTGCCACATCTCTTAACTTATTGCTTTCCTCACCCCTGTTCTACCCCTACTGTCTCTCTTGTCCCAAGGGCTGGGCTGGAGTGACAGTGTCCGTCCACCCCCAACCCAAGTGAGAGGCTGACAAGAGATGTCAGCAGTGGGAGGTGCTGAACGGTCGACGGGCGACTCCGGGGGGTGGAGAGAGCTCGCGTGTGGAGGTCTGCGCATCTGGCCGGGACAGCCAGCTCTGCGGTGCAGGGCACGGCTGTCCCATGGGAGATTGGACTGCATGAGCTCTGAGCCACCTCCTGCTCTACCTGAACAGAGAAGACCCCATTCTACCCTACGCCCCACCCCCAATACACGTCCTCACTCCATTTTAGCTGATTGCTGCTGAGTCTGCCTCTAAGTGGGGAGGGGAGTCAAGGCTCTGCTGGGGGACTGGAGGGGGGAGGGGGTCGTCACTGCACCTGAAACACCACCACTGGTGAGTCCTCTGGGCTGTGTTGACAATGAGCACGAGTACAGTACATTCATGGGCCACCCTCCGGGAAAGGGTCTTCACAAATGCTTTGACCTCCAGGAGCTGGAGTCTGGGTGCTAGAGTCTGGGCAGGCGATGTGGTGGGGTGACCGCTGTGCGCTTCCCCACCCCTCTTCCCACCAGACAGGCTTAGCTCCCCGACTCCCACCACTGGGGAGGGGCATGGGGGAGGCTGGCCATCGGTGGGGCAGGGCCTCTGGAGACAACCAGCCCCGCCCTGGACTCGCCTGGAGAGGAGAGGCAGATGCGCCCTTCTAGTCCTGTGTGGTTTTGGGGCACCACCACCTCGCCCCACCTGTAAGTTATCCCCCACGAGGAAGAAGCATTCACCATCAGCACAGCGGCTTCCCGGGTCCCCTGGGAGCCTGCAGCACAGCATATAGACCTGGGAGCCGGCCTGGAACATGCAAAGAGAGGCCCTGAGCCAGTATCTTGGGGGCCAGGCAGGGCCAGGCTCCCCCTTCATATCCTGCCCCCTCTCTGCACGAATCCCCTGTGGCCCCTGAATCCTGGCCTTCCTCTGGGCAAAGCTCCCGGGAGGCTTAGAGGTAGTACTGGCCCTGGTGTGCTGGCCAAGGTGGCTCCTGTCCTCTCTGAGTAGCACCCAGCCTTGGGCCATCAGGACCCAGCCAAGTGGCAGGGCTGGGGGTTGGGGGCGGTGGTAATTGGACAGCCAGCTCCCAAGATGCCAGGAACGGGCTGCCTGGTTGGGGGCTGCTGGAGACAGGGCTCCAGAGGGAGAACATTGCTTCCTGACCACACGCCAGGGCTGGAAGTAGAATGAGCAGCCGTAGGAAGTTCCACGTCATGGACTGAATCGGGAGGAGCAGGAGGAGGATATGTGGGTGCCCTGTGGAAATCTGGGCTCCAGGGAGAGAAGTCTGGGAGCTGGCGCCGCCCTTACTGCACCCCAGGGGGAGTGTGCTACGTGGTGGGCTGGAGCTGACCTGGAGGACCAGGGCTCCCTCAGCCTGGATGTCCCCTTCCTGTTGTCACACATGGCATGGGGCTTTTAAATCTTCCTGGTAGCCACAGAGTGGCCTGAGGAAAGTGACCGTCCTGAAGCCCAGCGTTGCTGGGCCCTGGTGGCAGGAACGACCAGTTCTATGGCTCTGTGTTCACGTTAGGTGGGAGTGGGCCTACTGTGATTCTTGAGGGACCTCAGCAGTATCCATTCATGCCCCAGGTATTTACAAAGCTCCTACTGTGCTGCTGGCACTGCCTAGCCATGGAAATGGAAAATGCACATGACTCAGCAATTCTACTAGGCATACCCTTCACAAACGCTCATGCAAAAGAGCTCAAAACCATGTCCACCGCAGCCTTCTCGCTGCAGGTAGGTGAAGACACCCTAAGTGTCCACAGACAGGAGCCTGTTAACTACGTCAGCTCCATCCCTGTCATGAATGCTATGCAGCCTCTACGAAGAGCGAAGTGGACCTGAAGCACCGGGCTGGCATGATGCCCAGCTTTTGTTACAGAAAGAAGGCAAGTTGCAGAACAACAGCGTAAGACGTCAATTTATAGATAGATACCACATCATGCATAATGTATATACGTGTATTACATTTTTCATTTGCAAATGTATGGACAAGATCTAGAAGGTTATGAACTAAACCACACACACTACACTTTCAACAGTGGTTGGCTCTGTGGGATGTTGGGATGGAAGTAGTCAGTTGTAAGGAAGGTTTTTATTGCGTGTGCTTTGTCATTGTGTGTTTTTTTTCATGAGCAAGCATGGCTTTGGCAAATTTAAAAAAGATTTCTTTAATGGGAAACATGGCTGCATTAGTCGTTAATGAAGACTGAACTGGTGAACTTTGATCGATGACAATTCATGTATTATTAGCCCTGCTATGAGGAAGAAGCGAGAAGACCTCAGACTTGTGGTACACACATGACATGTGGGACCCAGGGAATAGATATATGATGGACGTGGGAATGCTTCAACACCTGCCAGACATCCGGGGACATGTAATGTCTGTATGTCAAACCTATGCAGGACTGACCAGCACTCAGTACATATCAGACATCTGGCTGGTTGGTTAGGTGAATAAGCATTTTCACAACTGACAATTCGTCTCTTTGCTTGGCTGTGCAGCTTAGACCCAAAGAATGAACAGTGAAAGATGGAGTCAATGAATGAGTGAGTGAGTGAGTGAAGAAACGTGAAGACTTGCCACCAGACCTTTGTAAAGAGCATACAACTTGGTTAGTAAATACATACATACATACATACATAAAAATAGAAATGGAAATGCCAGGATAGCTCAGCAGTTGAGTGCTTGTCTCACAATCATGAGGTCCAGGGTTCGATTCCCAGCCAGGCCTATGCAACCCCATGCTAACCTGCAGCACAACTGGTAGCCACCAGGGTGGCTTGGTGGTGAAGGTTCTCGTCTCCCATTCTGGAGGCCCCGGGTTCAGTTCCCGTCCTGCTTGGCCCCACATCTACCTGTGTGGAATGGAACTATATCACCACTGATGACGTACAACTATGGAGACTGCTCTGGGCCCTCCCCCTTCTCTCTCTCTCACCTTTTCTCAAAAACAATAAAAATAAATTAAAAGAAAAAAAAGAAGGTGCTCCTTGTGGCTGTGAACTTGACCTTCTGTCTTCAGGGGACTCCCCACAGGACTGAAAAGTGCAGGGAGGAAGAGGGCGGAGTTTTGCTGTGACAGGAAATTGGGAGAATGATGCCAATGAGAATCTTGCCTCCTCTGGCCCTGAGATGCAGAACTCCAGCTGTCGACCTTTTAGTTTCTGCACCCAACAACTCCAGACCTCAGTTTCCCCATTGGTGTGATGAAGAGGTTTACCCCCTTCTAGCTCTGGTGGGGTGTCGCTCTCTGCCTCCCAGATTGGGGGGTGCTCAGGAGGTAAGAGAGTGCAGAGAACCTTCTTTTTTAACTGAACTGGGGGCCTCACCTCGTTCGGGAAGCACACCCCAGTTCAGCATGTGGGTCCGCCTGGGCCGGAGCCGGGATTCGATCCTCGGTCCTCGGGGCTTCAAAGAGAGTGCTTAACCCGCTGAGCCATCCCAGCTTTCCCAGAGAACCTTCTTAACTCCGGCCCTTTCTCCACCTCACCTCTGCCACACACCCAAATGGATACACCTGATATTGTCACCATGCTAACCTCAACACTTCCACACCCTGAATATCACCCCCCATTCTCCCGGCTCAAGTACTGCATGTATTAACCTCATGCTAGCAATTCCCTGAGCCTGCAGACACCTGCATCCATTGGCCTTGGACCTTTTGCCCTCCTTATCTAGCTTGGGGTCCTTGATCCATCCTGATAATCACTATTCTGCTTCTGACTCCTTTACCCTTTTCTCCATTATACTCACCTGGGAAAACCCGACTGTGGTTGGAACCAAATTTTACTCACAAACTAGCACACCTGTCTGATGGGGCTCGCTTCAGAATCAAAACTACATCTCCAGCAGCCCCCCAACTCCATCATACCTGAGAAGCCTCACTTCTTCACTTTTGAGATGACTAACCCATAACCTCCACTCTCTTGGACTCGCCCACACTCCCAACCTCAATTTCAACTGGTGATAGCACCACATACTTTAGAGAAAAAAATAGATGCAATCACATGAGAACCCCCCGCCCCCCACCCCCACCTCCGGTTATCATGAAAGCTACATCCCTCACTTCTAGCCCCACCCCACCCCACTGGACCTTCTAAAGACCTTGCTCCTGCAGTTATTCCTTTTTTAAAAAAAGATTTTTATTTATTTATTTGACAGAGAGACAGAGAGAAGGGGGAGGGCCCAGAGCAGTCTCCATGGTTGTACATCGTCGGTTTTCCCACGTGGTTTTGCTCCACACAGGTGGGCAGGGGCCATGCAGGGTGGGAAACAGGCCAGGGGCCTCCCACATGGGAGGCAGGCCCCCTCAAGCTGGGGGCTGAACCAGGGGCCTCCCACGTGGGAATGACACTTCAGTTCAGCATACGGGTCCACATGAGCTGGAGCCAGGACTCGATCCTCGAACCCCGGGGCTGCAAAGTGAGTGCCATCCCAACTTCCCTATTCCTGCATCAGTCATGTCACCCTCATTACTGGACCTTTATCATATCACTTGTGCATAAATATGCCTCAACACCCACCTTAAAGAACACCCTCCCTTGACACTCAGTCCCTCTTGCCGCTGCGGCTTCATGCCTCCTCCCCATTCTCGTTCCACCCGGCTCCCATCGGCCCTCTGTCCTCATCATTACATAAACCGGCTCTTGTCGATTGGCTCAGGCCATATCACCAGTGACCTACATCTTGCAGAAGCCAAAGCTCGACTCTCTAGCCTCATTTCCTCAGATGCTAATGGCATTTGACATACTTGGCCACTGCCTCCGACGTGAACAGCTTTCTTCTGTGGGCTCCTCTGAGGCTTCCTCCTGCTCTGGTTTTCCTCCTACCCATGGGCTGCTCCTTCGCAGGCTCTTCCCCTTTCCCTCCTCCTCAGCTGTCTCTAAATGACAGGTGACCCAGAGCTGTTGTCTTTGGCTCTCTTGTCTTTATCTTCATTCACTTCCTTAAGTGGGTCGCATCCAGTTCTGTGGCTTCATAGACCATCTATTGTCCAAATCTCACATCTTGATCTCTGGCCAAGACTTCTCCTTAGATCTCCAAACTTAGTGTTTAACTTATATTTAAGTACCAATCACCTCCACTTGGATGCTTAATGAGCATTTCACAGCCCAAACTCGGCTCTAATTTCCCTCCACCCCACCCCAAATCCAGTTCTTCCCAAACTGTCATGTCATAAGTAAATGGCACTACCAGCCTGTCAGCTGTTCAAGCCAAAAAAACTGAGTGATTCTACTTTCTCTCTCCCCTCCCCCGCCCCCCATCCTGCCTCCAAAATAGACCATGCCCACTTTTCACCATTTCGCTGTTAGGCTATCCTGAGGACAGCCTGACTGCTTTCCCGTCTCCACTCTTGTCTCATCTTGCCCCCTGCAGTTCATCCTACACACTGCAGCCAGGAAAGTCTACAGCGTAAAATTAGACGAGTCACGCCCCCATGTAAAGACCTCTGATGATGGGGAAGCCGGGGTGGCTCAGCCGGTTAAGCACTCGCTTTGCAGCCCTGGGGTCCAAGAATCAAATCCCGGCTCTGGCCTGTGCGGACCCATATGCTAAACTGTGGGGTGCTTCCCATGCCCCCCACCACCCCACCCCCTGTTCAGTCCTTGCCAGAGCAAGCTGGTTTGCCCCCTGGCCCAGTTCCTGCCCTACGTGGCCCCCACCCCATTGGGCCCCCAGCAGGGGCATACCTCCCATGTGGGCCTCATTCCTGCCCTGTGTGGCACACCTATGGAGACTGCTCTGGGCCCTCCCCCTTCTCTCTGTCTCTCTCTGTCAAAACAATAAAATAAATCTTAAAAAAAAAAAAAAAGGCCTCTGATGGTTGCCCTTGCACTTGGAATAAATGCCAAACCCCTGGCTGTGCCTGCACAACGTAAAAGGTGTGGCTGTCGCCTCCTGTTGCCTCTCTTCCCACCTTACTCCAGTCCCATTGGCCTCTCTGAGCCCTAACTCTCCAGATCCTTCTGGCTCAGCGCCTTGGGTGACTTTCTGCTTGGAATCCCACCCCCTAACTTCTCTCCCAGTGTTCACATAGCTGCCATCTCTCCATCATTCTGGTTGCATCTGTCACCTCCTCAAAGAAGCCTGCCCTGACCACCCTGCATAAAGCAGCCCCTCGGGTCCCGCTTTACTGCACAATCCTATTTTATTTTCTTCACAGCACATCCCAGTCCCACAAATCACCTCATTTACTTAAGTGCTTACATGTTCACAGTGGGCTGCTCCTCTCTGGACTCGTGCTCCTTAGGGACAGGGATTTTCCATGCTCACTGTCCCGTCCAGAGTCAAGAACAATGGGAGCTACAGGGGAGGCGGACCTGTCTGTTGACTCATTCTCGGCCACAGTGGTCACGGCCACCTTCAGAGCAAAGCCCCAAAGTTCCTGCAAGAGAAACGCCCAGGAAAGGAGTTTCTCAGGCCCTGCAAATGTCTCAGTGCCATCTGTTGATGCCAGGCCCTCCACCCAAAAGGGGTTGTGTTCCTGCCTCCCTCCTTCCCTCCTTCCTTCCTTTCTTTTTTCACTGAGTGCTGTGAGCACCTCTCCCATGTCAGGTACTGGGCCTGGGAAGGGAGGCCCATAAAATAGACTCCATTCCTGCCCTCACGGAAAACAGACACCAATCAAATGATCCAACCTCTGAATCTGTGGTTACACCGGAGACTAAGTGCTGGGAGAAAAAGAACACGTGTCATATTAGAGAACCATGGTGGGGCAGAGGATGGCTTTAGATCGGGTGGTCCGATATGTTCTCTCTAAGGAGGTGACACTGAACAAAGTCCAGAAGGCAGAGGGAAGTAGACAGATGTGAAAATGTGTGAAGAAGAGTGCTCACGGCAGAGGGGCCCGTATGCGCAAAGGCCCTGAATAAAGGAGCTTAGTGGCCCCGAAGCCTTAAAATCCCCAAGATTCTTGACAAGGGTGCATTCATTTCCTAGGGCTGTCATAACAACCACAAGCTGGGTGGCTTAAAACAGAAATGTATTTTCTCCAAGGTCGGGAGGCCAGAAGTCTGAAATCAAGGTGGTGGCAGGGCTGGCAGCTCTGGCAGCCCTGAGCCCCGAGGGAGTCTCCATTCTAGGCTTTCTGGGGGCTCCTGGGGGCTGCAGCGACCCCGGTGGTCCTTGGCTTCTGGCTGCCCCCCATCGTCACACAGCCTTTCTCGCCATGTCTGTGTGTTCTAAGGACATGCTTCATCGTATTTGGGGTTCACCCTAATCCAGGCTGATCTCACATCAAGAGCCTTACCTTAATTACACCTGCAAAGGTTCTTCTTCCAAATAAGAGCACATTCTGAGGGCTGCAGATATATCTTTGGAGGGACATGATTCAACCCACTACAGAGAAGATAGCCTTAGACAGTCTCGTCTGGAAGGCACCTCCGAGACCCTCTGAAACAGCGTACCCCAAAGTCTAATTCCTGAACAGCGAATTCCAGAAGACATTTTTGAAAGGGAGAGGGTGGCATTCTGTGTTTATATAAACTTGGGAAATGCTACATATACATCTAACACTGGAAGATTTGCAATTCATGTTAGCATATTAAAGGGCTGATCATTCACAGAAAAGAAACCCCCTTATTACTTACAGGAGCATTTCCCTCATTTATGTCACCATAAGATCTGTTTTCCAACTCATAATCTCTGTGGAATTTTGAAAGCCTGTCATCTTGTGGAAATGTGAGAGAAATGTTGATATAGTCCTGCTTTGTCTTATCGTAGAGGAGATGATAAAGTCCAGAAAAGAGAAGTGACCCACCTGAGGTCGCACTGCTGGCAGGGTCAGCAGTTAGATTGAAAATTCTGTCTCCTCAAGCTGATAAGAGATGGGGAACCAATTAGTGCATGCCAGGGTCTAGGGGTGATGGGGAGGCGGGGAGTGGGTGTGACTACAATGTAGCAGGAGGGAGATCTTTGTGGTGATGAAGTAGTTCTGTACCTTCATTGAAGTGGTGATTACACAGATCTGCACAGGTGATAAAATGACATAGAACTATGCACCCGCGTCATACCAACGTCAATTTTCTGATTTTGATACTGTTTCCCCCAATGGCGGCATCTTATGTAATACTGTTATTGGGCATTAGGAAAGAAGCAACCATTGGGAGAAGAGGACAAGGGAAACTTGGGACGTCTTTGTACAGTCTTCGCAACTTCCTGTCAATCTATAATACTTCAAAACAAAAAGATTTTTAAAAATCAGTTTCCTGCTTTCAGGTTCAAGAGTTTTTTTTCATGGTTAAAGTTCATTAGATCAAATTAGGTTCCGTTTATGTGCCCAGGGCCCAATACAAAGCACAGTTTATTGCTTTTTATAATTTGCAGTTTATTTATACTGCAGTAATTTGGGTGTAGAGGGCTGTAAATTGCACACATTCTGCTGCAATGGTGAATGCAAAGTTGGGTGAATCTTCTCACTCCTTCATACCTGACCATGACTTTCTTATAGCCCAGTGTGTGGTCCTGCTCACATAGGCACAGACGAGGGGAATAGCACTGTGACTTTCTTTCTTTCTTTTTTTAAGATTTGTTTTATTGTTTTTGACAGAGACAGAGAGAAGGGGGAGGTCTCAGAGCAGTCTCCATAGTTGTACGTCATCAGTTGGTTTTTTTTATTGTTTTTGACAGACAGAGAGAGAGAGAGAGAGAGAGAGAGATACAGAGACAGAGAGAGAACTGAACTGGGGGCACTCCCCAGTTCAGCACATGGGTCCTCACGGGCCAGAACCGGGATTCGATCCTTGGTCCCCGGCACTGCAAAGCAAGCCCTCAACCCACTGAGCCATCCCAGCTTCCCCAGCACTGTGACTTTCAAGATGAGTTTCTTAGTTATTTAGATGTACCTCCATGGTGCAGGATTATATATTTATATATTTTGACAAAATGTAAACTTTATTTACAAAAACAGGCAATGGGCTAAATTTGGCTAAGGAGTCTTAGTCTGTTGACTTCTGAATTAAAAGATATAAAGAAGTCTTACTTGCTTGGAAAGTCCTACCCAGCTTGCTTGTAAAGTTGGCTATTATTTTTTGTTTTGTTTTGTTTTGTTTTGCCAACTTTTTCCACTTTTTTATTGTGGTAAAATATGCATAACATAAAATTTACCATCTAAGGCTTTTTTTTTTTTTAGATTTATTTTTATTGTTTTTGACAGAGAGAGACATAGACAGAGTGAAGGGGGAGGGCCCAGAACAGTCTCCATAGTTGCACATCATTGGTTTTTTCCACATAGTTTCATTCCACAGGTGGGCGGGGCTGCACAGGGCAGGAACTGGGCCAGGGTCTCACCCCGGTGAGAACTGAACTGGGGGCACTCCCCAGTTCAGCATATGGGACCACACGGGCCGGGGCCTGGATTCGATCCTTGGTCCCCGGGGCTGCAAAGTGAGTGCTTAACTCACTGAGCCATCCTGGCTTCCCCCATCTAAGGCATTTTTAAGTGTAGTTCAGTGGTATCAAATACATTCATGGTTTTGTGCAGCCATCACCACCATCTATTTCCATAATCCTTAGCATCTTGTAAAACTACCCATTAAGTAACAGCTCTCCATTCTTTCTCCTTTCCTCCCAGTTACTGGAAACCACCATTCTACTTTCTGTCTCTATGATTTTAACTACTCCAAGTACCTCATATAAGCAAAAACACATAGTATTGTCTTTTGGGTCTGGCTTATTTCACTTAGTATAACATGCTCAAGGTTCGTTCATGTTGTAGCATTTGTCAGAATTTTCTTTCTTTTTAAGGCTGAATACACAGTAATATTCTATTGCTTATCCATTCATCTGTACACTTGGGCTGATTCCACATTTTAACTATTGTAACTAATGCTGCTATGAACAGAGGTGTGCATGTAGCTCTTCAAAGAACCCTGCTTTCAATACATGTGGGTATATACCCACAAGTAGAATTGTTGTATCATATGGTAATTCTATTTTTAGTGTTTGGAGGAACCACCATACTATATTCCACAGCAGCTGCACCACTTTACATTCCCACTAACAGTCCACAGGGAATTCAATTTTTTCACATCCTTGCCAACATTCGTTGTTTTCTGTGGTTGTCTGCTAGTAGCCATGCTAATGAATGGGAGGTGGTATTTCATTGTGGTTTTGATTTGCATTTCTTGATGATTAGCAATGTTGAGCTTCTTTTCATATGCTGATGGGCCATTTGTCTATCTTCTTTGGAGAAATGTCAATTTAAGCCCTTTGTCCATTTTTCATTCAGATTGTTTGCCTTTTTTGTTGTTGACTTTTAGGAGTTCTCTATAAATTCTGGATATTAATCCCTTGTCAGATATATCATTTGCAAATGTTTTCTCCCATTCAGTGAATTGCCTTTTGAGTCTATTGATACTGTCTTTTTATGCACAATTTTTTTTAAGTTTCATGAAGTTTATTTGGTTTATTTTGTTGTTATTGTTGTTTTATATATATATCTTTGGTGTCATATCCACGAAATCATTGTTAAATCCATTGTCATGAAGTTTCTTGCCCTATGTTTACTTCTAAGAGTTTTTATAGTCTTAAGTCTTATACTTAGGCCTTTGACCCATTTGAAGTCAATTTTTGTACATGATGTTGAGTTCAACTTCATTCTTTTGCATGTGGACATCCAGTTTTCTTAGCATCATCTGTTGAAAAACTCCTTTTCACACATTGAATGGCCTTGGCTCCTTTGTCAAAAATCATTTGAGGGAAGGCCGGGATGGCTCAGCGGGTTAAGCGCTCGCTTTGAGGCCACGAGGACCGAGGATCGAATCCCGGCTCCGGCCCAGGCGGACCCACGTGCTGAGCTGGGGAGTTCCCACAGTTCGGTTCTCTAGCTGTCTCTGTCTCTGTATCTCTCTCTCTTTCTGTCAAAAATAAAATAAAATAAAAATAAATATGCACTGAAAATAAAAGAATTACTCTCTATAAAAAAAAATTAAAAAAAAAAAATCATTTGACCATATATGCAAGATTTTATTTCTGGGCTCTCTTCTATTCCCTTTGGTCTAAATTAAGGTGACCAGATTTTAACATTGGTAAAGCGGGACACCATTGACTGGGGGGAGGGGGTTCTTGATTAAAAATTTGGTCTATCTCCCGCTGTTCCCTAGCTTGTCGTGCATTCTTTCCAAATATCGGGACTTTTTTAAAACGCCGCGGGACGCGGGACAAATTGTTAAAAATCGGGACTGTCCCACCAAAAGCGGGATGTCTGGTCACCTTAGTCTTAATGTCTGTCTTTAAGTCAATACCACACTGTTTTGATACTATATCTTTGCAATAAGTTTTGAAATCGGGAAACGTGAGTCTTCCAGTATGACCTGTTTCAAGATTGTTTTGGCTTATTTGGAGTCCCTTGAAGTTCCATATAAATTTTAAGATGAGTTTTTCTAATTCTTCCAAAAACATCATTGGTATTTCTATAAGGGATTGCATTGAATTTGAAGATCACTGTGGGTAGTATTGACATCTTAATAATATTGAGTTTTCCAATCCATAAACATGAACATGAGATGTGTTTCCATTTATTTATGTCTTTAATTTCTCTCAGCAATGTTTTGTAATGTTTGTTGTACAAACCTTTTACCTTCTTAGTTAATTCTTAACTATTATTTTTGATGCTGTTGTAAGTGGGATTGTTTTCATAATTTCCTTTTCAGACTGTTCATTGTTAGTATATAGGAATGAAACTAATTTTAGTGGGTGACTTTGTGTGCTGTTATGTTATTAAATTCACTTATTCATTCTAACAGTTTTTTAATGGATTCTTTAGGGTTTTCTACCTTTAAGATTATATCATCTGCAAACAGAGATAATTTTACTTCTTTTTTTCTAGTTTGTGTGCTTTTTATTCCTGTTTCTTGTCTAAATGCTCTGGCTAGAATTTACAGTACTACATTAAATAGAAGTGGTGAAAGCAGGCATCCTTGCCTTATTCCTGATTTTAGAGAAAAAGTTTTTAGTTTGTTGCCATTGAATATAAGTTCCCTGTGGGTTTTTAATGTATAGTTTTTATTGTGTGGAGGTAATTTCCTTCTATCCTTAGTTTGTTGAGTGTTTTATCATGAAAGAGTGTTGAATATTGTCAAATTCTTTTTCTGCATCAATAGAGACAATTATGTTTTTTTCTCTTTGTTCTTTTAATATGATGTATTGCATTCATTGATGTTTGTATGTTTAAGCTTTCCAGGAATCCTTGCTTTCCAGGAATAAATCCCACTTGGTCATGGCATATAATCCTTCTGATATGCTGCTCAATTTTGGTTGGCTAGTATTTTGTTGAGGATTTTTGCATCAATGTTCATAAGAGACATTGATTTGCAGTTGTCTTGTATTATTTGTCTGCTTTGGTATCAAGGTAATGCTGGCTTCATAGAATGACTTAGGAAGTGTTCCCTCCTCTTCTATTTTTTGAAAAAATTTGAGGATTGGTATTGTTTTTGCTTACATATTTGGTAGAATTCACCAGTGAAACCATCAAGTCCGGGATTTTTCTTCGTTGGTAGATTTTAATTGCTGATTCAATGTCTTTGTTAGTCATAAGTCTATTCAAATTTTCTATTTCTTCATTATTTAGTCTTGGTAGGTTTTGTGTTTCTGGGAATTTGTTCATTTCATCAAAGTTATCAAATTTGCTGGTATACAATTGTTCATAGCACTCTTATAATCCTTTGTTGGTATCACAGAATTACACCTGTGTGCCCAAAACATAAGCCAATAATTATTTTAAATAAATTAGTTTCTTAAATTATATAGAAAACTACACATGGTGTTACAAACCAAAGTTATAATAATACTAGCTTTTAGACTAACTATATTTTTAATGTGCTAATCTCTTAAATTATGTAAAAAATAAAGGTGTACTAAAAACCATTGTTACAATACTATTAGCTTCTATAATTGCCCATGTATTTAACTTTATTAGGATCTTTGTTTTTTTTATATGGCTTAGAATTACTGTCCAGTGTCCTCTCATTTTATACCCTGCAGGACTCATTCGAGCCCTACTTGCTGGACATGTTTAGTGGTAATAAAGTCTTTCAGCTTTGGTTCATGTGGGAATGTTTTCATTTCTTTCTTTTTTTTAAAGACAACTTTATTTGGCCAGCATATTTTAAGTTTTATTTATCTATTTTTTTTTTTTTTGACAGAGAGAGAGAGAGAGAGATACAGAGACAGAGAGAGAACTGAACTGGGGGAGCTTCCAATTCAGCATATGGTTCCGCACGGGCCGGGGCCGGGATTCGATCCTCAGTCCCCGGCGCTGCAAAGTGAGCACTTAACCCACTGAGCCATCTCGGCTTCCCCTTCATTTCTTCCTCACTTTCAAAGGACAGTTTTGCCACATATAGGATTCTTGTGAACAGATTTTTTTTTTTCTTTTTCTTTTAGCACTTTGAATGTATCAGCCCATTCACTACCTTTTGGCCTCCAAAGTTTCTGATGAGATTTGCTCAATCTTACTGAGAATCACTGTATCAAGTCATTTCTCTCTTGCTGCTTTAAAGATTCTCTGTCATTGTCTTTTGAAAGTTTTATTATAATGTATCTTAGTATAGGTCTCTTTGACATCTTACTTATTCATTGAATTTCTTGGATGCTTATATTCATGTATTTCATCAAATTCTGGGGAGTTTTCAACCAGCATTCCTTCAAATATTCTCTTTGCCTATTTCTTTCTCTTCGTTTGTGGGATTCCCACAGTGCATAAGTTAGTTCACTTGATGGTGTTTCATAGATTCCTTAAGCTCTGTTCAATTTTGTTCAGTCTTTTTTGTTTTTCTGTTTTTCACATTGAATAATTTCTAATGTCCTATCTTAAAGTTCACTGATTCTTTCTTCTGCCTGCTCAAATCTGTCTTTGAATCCCTTTAAGGAAATTTTCATTTCAATTACTGTAGTTTTCAGCTTCAGAATTTCTTTTTGGTTTCTTTTTAGGTTTTCTGTCTTATTCATATTTCCATTGTGTTCACACCATTTTTCTTGACTTTCTCCACATCTTCCTTAAGTTATCTGAGCATCTTTAAGACAATTGTCTTAAAGTCTCTGTGTAGTAGATCTTCCATCAGGTCTTTTTTACAGTTTCTGTTGATTTTTCTTTCCCTTTGAATGGGCCATACTTTCCTGTTCCTTTGTATGCCTTGTGATTATTGTTGTTGTTGAAATCTGGATATTTGAATCTAATAATGTGCTAACTCTAGAAATCAGATTCTGTCCCTCCCCAAAGTTTGCTATTTTTTGTTATTTATTTATTTATAATTAGGCTCAGACTGAGGTGTAAATTTAAGGTCCTTCAGGTCTTTCCTGAGTCTTTGCCTTTCTCTGGGCATGTGTGGACACTTCCTAATTTTCCCTGTATATGCAGATGGTTTGAAATGTCCTAGTCTTTAATTTATGGCTCTCAAAAGGGGGAAAAAAATGACGAGGCTGGAAAAGGGTACTAGCTATTTATTTTTATTGACAGAGACAGACAGACAGACAGACAGAGAGAAGGGGGAGAACCCTGAGCAGTCTCCATGGTTGCACATCATCAGTTTTCGACATAGTTCCACTCCACAGGTGGGTGAGGGGCTGTGCAGGGCAGGAACTGGGCCAGGGGCCTCCTGCTTGGACCCCAGCAAGAACTGAACTGCAGGCACACCCCAGTTCAGCATATGGGTCTGCATGGGCTGGGGCTGGGACTGGATCCTTGGACCCAGGGGCTGCAAAGCGAGCGCTCAACCCACTGAGCCATCCCAGTATTCCGGGTACTAGCATTTAAATCCTCTGAAAGTCACTTTAATGGTGAAGCAGGCTGGGAGAAGGGGGGGTGGTGGCAATAACAATGGCTCTCCTTCTTTTTGTCTGCACCTCTGAGATCAGAAGCATCAGTAAGCAATGAGCACAGATCCCTGATACTTGGATGACAGCATACTTTATGTCCACTCTGGTTCCAGCACACTGTGTGCAAGCTGTTCCAGGACCATGTGCACAGCTGCTTGCCACCTGGTTGTGGGTGGGGGGTGGGTAGCTGCTACTGTGTTAAGAGCTGAAGTTGACGGAAATTAACTGCAATTTACTGTCCAAACCTTCCCTGGAAGTTGCAAGCCTTCCATAGAGTCCAGAGTTCCAAAATAGTTACATCAGACAGATTCTGCCAGTGCAAATGTTCTCTAGGTGGGGAGACAGATTCCTGGTGCTTCTCATTCCATCATCTTCCCAGAATCCTCTCAACAGGTTATATTTTAATTGTATTTGTTTGAGAAAATTCAGTTGTATTAGCTGAAATTTGACCTAATAATTTATTCAAAAATTTGCTCTACTTTCCTGCTAACATTTTCTCAGAACAAAGCATGTTAAGAATTTTGATCAGAAGCTCAAAAAGACAATTTCAAGATTTGACATGGCAATAGCAGAACTTTCACCAACAATTAAACTTCAAATTTGTTATATTGCACATTTTCCATATGCCCAGCCCCCTTGTTTTTCTTGGCACTGTCTCTATCTGCCCCCCCCCCCTCACCCCCATTTACATAATGTCTGTGGAACTGGGGAGCAGCCATTTTTCACAAAGTGGCTCTGCCTCTCTGGCCACAGCTGACTGGTTCAAGGATGGGTGCTGGTCCAAGTGGACTAATCAGAGCCCTTCCATGAGAATTTTGGATTTGGAACTCAGCGAGTCTCTAAATTCTAGATTGCTTAGGTAGCGAGGCTGTTAGATGGCGAACTTGGAGCCACTGAGGCCCAGACTAGCCACTGCCTGGGTGACTGAGAAAGAAAGAAGCTAATATTCAGAGTGAAGTGAAGACAGGAGACAGAGAGAAAGTACTGATGACCGTCAATGCCTGACTCTGTTTGTTCCTGAGGCCCAGCTGCCTTCCCATAGCCTGGAGACTCTACCCTTTTTTGGCAACCAAAAGCTAATCCATCCCTGATTTTGCTCAAGCTAGTGTGAGTTAGTTTATTATCACTTGCAATCAAAAGAGCTCAGAGCAGCCTACTAGACCAGTGGTCCCCAACCTTTTCGGCACCAGGGACCAGTTTCATGGGAGACAATTTTTCCATGGAACTGGGGAGTGGAGTGGGGTGGGGAGGGGATGGTTTGGGGATGATGCAAATGCATTACATTTACTGTGCACTTTATTTCTATTGTTATTACATTGAAATATATAATGAAATAATTATACAATTCACTTGCCACTCTAAAGCCTGCCACCAGATGCAGCCTAATTGTCTCTTGCCACTCACTGATAGGGTCTTGATATGAGTCTGCAAACAATTGATGTATGATGGTCTCTGTGCAGTCAAACCTCTCCACTAATGTTAATCTGTATGTGCAGCCACTCCCCAGCACTAGCGTCACTGCCTCAGCTCCATCTCATATCATCAGGCATTAGATTCTCATGAGGAGCCTGCAACCTAGATCCCTTGCAAGGTCAGTTCACAACAGGGTTCATGCTCCTATGAGAATCTAATGCCACCATTGATCTGACAGGAGGCGGAGTTCAGGCAGTAATGAGAGTGATGGGTCGCAGCTGTAAAGAAAGATGAAGCTTTGCTTGCTCGTCCCTCGCTTACCTCTCAGTGTGTGGCCCGGTTCCTAACAGGCCACGGACCAGTACTGGTCTGGGGCCCAGGGTTGGGGAACCCTGTACTAGACCAACTCTTTCACTTTCAGAGGCAGAAACAGATTCTGAGAAAGGCTGTGTCTTCCCTAAGGTTGCGAGGACAGTGAGTGGCTAGACTCGAATTAAATCTCAAGTGTCCTGATTATCGCTCCCATGTGCTCCTGCACAGCTGCTGCTACTGCAACGCCATGTGACATTTCCAAAGCCTGGTGAGATTTCCAAAGTCCTCAGTTGGAGGGAAATGCATTTGTACCTCCTTCTATCTACAAAACAAAGGGGAAGGATAAAAATAGAACACCATCAAAACCTAACTGGAGACCTGGGACATGGGGGGTTGGCACAGGAAACTGAGAATGGGGAGAACAAAGTCAGACTTGTTAGAGGTAAAAACTAAAGGACACCACACTATTTGTGGCTGAGCTCTCACACAAGGATGACAGGATCATAGGAGATCTTCACCTCCTTGCATCCTTGCAAAACTCTCCTGCCGGATTCAGATTAAACCAAGCCAATAAGTATCCTCCTAACCAAGGTTAAAGGGAGATCAAAGAGACCCACTCAAGTGTCAGCTACCCATGGGTCCCCAAGCCTGTGGCAGTCACCCGTATCTTTAATATAAAGTAAGGTGGCTCAAGAGGGGTCCAGATGTCCTTTCTGCATAGTTGCACAATGAAGGGTCCTGCAGCTGACAATCTCCTGTTCCCTTGACCCACCTTAGACCCACCTTAGACCCAGCCCTCCTCTCTGCTTCTCACTTCCTGGGCACTGCTGACAACTGTGTGTGTTTCTGACTTTTCTTGAAGGTTTGGGGTAACAGAGAGGGGTGATGGCCCTGGCAGGTCTGCAGGAGTTTCGTTCCTCCTGGGTCACGTGACACATGAGGGTAACAGAGTGGTCACTTCTAAATAGATGACTGGACTGGAAATGCCCAGCAAGAACTTGTCTCCAGAGCCAGTGTTAGCTGGACCCCAGTGACCTGCCTCACTAAAAGCAGGTGTTTACAACCCTGTGAGGCAATTAATTATCAGAGGGTTCCAGGGAGAAGTTGCTGAGGGACAATTGGTTTGGTGAGCCCTAGATGTGGAAGATCCTTACCCAGGACAGACAGAATCCATTGATCACCATCCAGAAGTTTGGGGGAACCCAAGAAGCCACAACCACTGACATCTCCCAGCTCCTTCTCCTCTGCATCCCTCAGAGCCTCTCACAGTCAAACAGTAGGTTCTCGGGGGCAGAGGGCAACTCCTGAGTAGCCCCAAACACCACCCTCTGCAGAACCTGCCTGGAGGGTTTCGTCTCAAATACATACCTGGCATGCAGTAACCATCCATGACCTCAAGACCACAGCCCTGCCGCCTCAGGTACACCTATCCCACCTGGTGTTCCCCTGGACCCTGCTTATAGCTGGGTTTCTCTTCTTCTCCTTGTGTTCCCAAAATAACCTCCAACTCTAGTCTGCAGCCCGTTCTGAAGAGCATCTCAGCTCTTTATCTAAGGCTTTCCATTCTCCTGTAGTCTTGCCTTCCATGAAATGACATGTTCCACAGGGCGCTTTTCCTAATCTGACCAGTAATAGTCTATCTATTAGCAATTCTGCATGATTCTAGACCAACAAATGCAATTGAGAATCCCTAGCAGAAGTTTCTTAATAGCAAAAAATGTCCCTGTCTATAAAATATTAACCTTGGGGAAGCCGGGATGGCTTCGTGGGTTGGGCGGTCACTTTGCAGCCCCGGGGACCAAGGATCGAATCCCGGCCCCAGCCTGTGCAGACCCATATGCTGAACTAGGGAGCGCCCCAGTTCAGTTCTCACCAGGGTGAGACCCCGGCCCAGTCCCTGCTCTGTGCAGCCTCGCGCCCACCTCTGGAATAAAACTATGTGGAAAAACCAATAATGTGCAACTATGGAGACTGTTCTGGGCCCTCCCCCTTCTCTCTGTCTCTGACTATGTATCTCTCTCTCTCTCTCTCTCTCTGTCAAAAACAATAAATAAATCTTAAAAAAAAAAAATTAACCTGATCCATGTGTGTGGTTACTCTTGACCCAGACTCAAAATTGGGACATGTATTCTGATAATGGAACAGAATTTTCGAGATCAGAACGATTCTAGAAAACCCAGGATATATTGACATCAAGTCTAGTTTCCATATATCCACCCCTCCCACCTGAAAAGATTCCATTCCTTGACTCTTTTTTACTGGGGAAACATCAGGACTCCCCAGCATAGCTTCTCAGTCTCAGCTGCAGGAGAAAGCATTGGGGAGCCTTTAGAACCCTAAGAATAAGCTATGAGAATCAGATAATTCTCAGATTAATTTCAGGAGTTCTTAGCAGTCCCTCACAACTCTCCAATGACAATTGTCTGTCCCAACCAGGTTCCTCAGAGCCCCTGGACATACGTTGAGTGATAGACCACATTCCTCTTCCTTTCTTCCATTTTAGCTCCTATTTGGTGCCTGTTCCACCGGGCCATCCAGTCAAGACCCACAAGGCTCGGGGAGGACTCCAGCTCAGCCTCCACCTGGCCAGGTAGGGGAGGACGCCCCACAGGCTGGCTCTCATCTCCTGCAATGAGCAGTGCCCAGACAGCCCCCATGAGCAGGTGACCACATGCCTACCTGGAGAGGAAGGCCTACTGGTTCTTCCTCCTTCCCAACCCAACCACAATCGAGCCATACCGGTCCCCTGCTCCTCTTCACAGAGTTAGACACTTATCTCCTTAGCGGAAAAGTCTTAAAGCTGAATTTCTGTAACCAGGAGAGACTGTTTTCATAAGCTGCCTGCAGTTCTGTAGTGTGACTGGAGGACACGTTCAAAACACAAGGTCCAGCTTCCTGGACAGAATTCAGGGAGTCTGTGAACTGAAATGGGAAAGGCATTACATTTTGCCTTTCACAGTTTTCTCACTGAAATTTGACATTTCCTTTACTCTGAAGGTAGGCAACCAGCCATGACAATGTTAGCGTGGCAGTACCTGTGGACACATCACATAGAAAGCCCAGGCGTTCTTTATCACCTTACAATCATAGCAAGAATCTTTGTTGTTGTTGTTGTTGTTGTTGTTGTTTAGCTTTTATTTCATAACTATAAATTTAACTCTGCAACCCAGCTAGGCTTGGAAGGGGGCAAGGAAAACATGGAACCCAACAAACTGCAGCGAGAGCACAACGATTATGGGGGTGTTCCAAGCAGATGGCGGTTGGGGTGCTCTCCGGAGCCACAGAAGGAATGCTCAGGTGGTGAAGTGGACACGTCAAGTTTATCAGAGTTGTCCACAGTCAGCAATGGTGATCTTCTTGCTCGTCTTGCCATTCCGGGACCCGAAGCGCTCCAGGGCCTCCACAACACTCATGCCCTCTTTGACCTTCCCGAAGACCACATGCTTGCCATCCAGCCATTCGGTCTGGGCGGTGCAGATGAAAAACTGGGAACCATTTGTGTTGGGTCCAGCATTTGCCATGGACAAGATGCCAGGACCTGTATGCTTCAGGACGAAGTTCTCATCCTCAAACTTCTCCCCATAGATGGATTTGCCACCTGTACCATTATGGCGTGTGAAGTCACCCCCCTGGCACATAAATCCTGGAATAATTCTGTGAAAGCAGGAATCTTTATAACCAAATCCTTTCTCCCCAGTGCTCAGAACATGAAAGTTTTCTGCTGTCTTTGGAACTTTGTCTGCAAACAGCTCGAAGGAGACGCGGCCCAAGGGCTCGCCGTCGACGGTGATGTCGAAGAACGCGGTGGGGTTGACCACGGCTGCGCAGCGGGAGCTCCGGGCAGCGGCGTCTGGAAGACCCTGGCAAGTATCTTGAAACATCATTTACACTCATAGCTACTTTAAAGTCCAGTAATTAGACTCATGGCTAGACTGCATTATTTAGTATGTTTATAAAGAAGCATGTGCTTATTTTGTCAGAATTTCCCCAAATATTTTGATTATTGCATTTTTAAATTTTTTACTGTTTTTGACAGAGAGAGAAACACGAGATAGAGACAGAGAGAAGGGGGAGGGCCCAGAGCAATCTCCATAGTTGTATATCGTTAGTTCTCAACATGGTTTCATTCCTCACAGGTGGGCGGGAGCCATACAGGTGGGAACAAGGCCAGGGGCCTCCCACATGGGAAGCTCACCCCGGCAAGAACCGAACTGGGGGCCTCCTGCCTGGGAAGCACACCCCAGTTCAGCATATGGGTCCACACAGGCCAGGGCCGGGATTTGATCCTCAAACCCTGGGGCTGCAAAGCAAGCGCTTAAGCTACTGAGCCATCTCGGCTTCCCCTGATTATTGCATTTTAAAACAGCTTGTTTCCTTTGTTCCAATGTCTTTTCTTTTATAGATTTAAAGTACATTTATGCATTATTCTGAGAAGGGCCCTGTAGTCTTCACCAGATTGCCAAAGGGATCTGGGGAATAATAATAATAATAATAATTAAGTATCTCTGAACTCTGTACAGAGGATCCAGACAGATGATATTTGTGGGAAATTTTCTGCTTTTTATTTTATTTTATTTTTAAGAAAAGCAAAATTTTCTTTGGGGTTGAGGGACTTCTGTTTATGCAAAGGGACTTCTGCCCTATAATGAAGAAGACCTCGGAGGTCTAGGCAGGAACCTACTAAGGAGTTGAGCCAAACCCCCCTTTCCTTGTGCTTGTCACCTGTACGACCTGGTCTGTCATGTCCCTCAGTGCACACAGCCTGTGCCGTCACAGTGCCTCATGTCTGTTACATCCTGTCATTTGGTTTACACGTGTCTAGACATGCATTGCACATTCCTTTCAAGGCTCTGTCACGTTTTGGTTCAGTGTGGGCCATGCTGGGTCACATGTCCCCCAAGTGTCAGCTAGACATCCATTGGATAACAGTTCCCTTTAGGGTGACCAGACGTCCCGCTTTTGGCGGGACAGTCCCGATTTTTAACAATGTGTCCTGCATCCTGCGGTGTTTTAAAGAAGTCCCGATTTTTGGAAAGAATGCACGACAAGCTAGGGAACAGCAGGAGAAAGACCAAATTTTTAATCAAGAACCCCCTCCCGCCGGGTCAATGGTGTCCCGCTTTACCAATGTTAACATCTGGTCACCTTACATAGGTCCAGTACATGTTTAACATCAGGGTAGCTCATGTTTTCATTCATTCACTTATTTATTCTTGAGTTCTCCCATTATGGCAGTCACTATTTTAGGTTCTGTGGATATAACAATGAACAAACAAACAAAACCCTGCTTTCACAGAGGCAAGATAATGAACATAATAATGGCAATATTCAATGAACATCATTATTATTCAATGTAATTACAACACAGTAAGCATATGAATCAATAAGCATAATATATAAATTACCCAATATGCTGGAAGGTGATGAGTACTATGGAAAAACTAGGGCAAAGTCACCGGGAGCAGGGTTGTGGAGCAGATTTGAGTCAATTGTAAATAAGGGGGTCAGGTTAGGCCTCTTGAAGAGTCATTTGAGCAAAGACCTACAAAGGTAATTAAATGTACTCAGATGGGGTCAAGTAGACGAGTTCTAGGCAGATGGGAGGGGCAGGTGCAAAGCCCAAAGGTAGGAGCACGCCTGGCGTGTTGGAGGAGTGCCAAGGAGGCCAGAGCGGCTGGATCGGAGGCAATTGTCAGAAAGCAATAGGACTGCACCAGTTTCCCTCGATCTTGATAGATTCCAAGTTCCCTGTTTTCCTCAACCTTCGAGGTGGCTCAGCACATACCCATTTGTGACACAGAATTGGGGGCCTGAATAGCTGTCCTGGAAACCATTGCCCACTGTGGTCCCAGGTCACCTGTAATACCCTCTGATGAGTTTAGTCTCAAGGGGAAAAAAACAAACTAAAACAAACAAAAACCTCCGCAAAGAGGGGTATATGGCAGTTGGGCCAGAAAATGAAAGTTGTGTCATCCAAAGGAGACAGAGGAATGTAGGGAAATGTCCTAGCTCTGCCACGTAAGCCGAGGGGCAGTGTTCACCGGGCTGGCCTCACTGACTCTGTTTCCACATATGGAAAATGGGGTAATAAGGCTGGTGAGGCTAGAATGCAAGAACAAACCTCCAGCCGGCAGAGAGCCTGGTGCTCAGGCCAGCTCGGCACGCCCTCGCCCGCTCCTTTCCCAGCCCTGAGTGCCTGTGCTTGTCCCCTTTCGCCTCACTTGCCTTGAAACTTGGGGTTCAGCTCAGGTGCCAGTAAAACCTCTGCATGGTTTCTATTCTCATTTTAATCCTGAATCCTCCCACCTAGTAAAATGCTTCAAATCTTCTTAGGGAAAAGAAAAGAAAAAGCTGGAGCCTAAATGCTAAACAAATAAAAACGTGGATTTGAATTGGCGCCGTTCATCTTGTAACCATTTGAAAGGACATGTGAAAACATTTACAAACGCCCACTTATCGCCTCACTTGGCAAGAGGCCACCCTCAGAACGCCTTGTCCTCTGCTGCCATCGCCTGGAGAGAAGAAGAAGTGCAGGGACACAGAGGGACAGACCCATGGAAAGGGGAAGAGCAGGGACTCAGACCCCTCCCCCTAGAAACTATCAGGCCAGCAGGGCGCCTTCCTCTAAGACAGGTGGTAGGATTTGCAAAGCTGGTTTCCAGGCCCATGTCAGCTCCCTGAGAGGATCCCAATGTCAAAAGAAGGACTTCTGACCACAACAGAGTTAGCCTTACCTCCTACAAAAGAGGAAACCAAGACCACGGCAGTTTTGTGTATTTTTCCCAAGGCTGAGCTGTATCTGAGGGACAGAGTCAGGATTTGAACCCAGAGCCCTGAGCTGTAAATCCAGGGCTGCTTTAGAGCCTGGCTACTCAGAGTATAGTCCCTGGACCAACAGCCGCAGTGTCACTTGGGAGCTCGTTAGAAGAATGCAGGATCTCAGGCCTCATTGGAAACCTACTGAATCAGGCCCAGCATTTTAACAGATCCCCAGGGAATTGGTATTCATATGTGTGTCAGAGTTTGTGAAGCACTGATTTTGAACACACTGCCTCCCAACTTTCCCTGGAGGGCTCATTAAGATGCGGCTCCAGTATTTCCCTGAGTGAAAATCACAACAGTTTTTTTCCTGCTTAGAAAGGTTCCGTATGCTCACTGTAAAAAAATCAGGCAATAGAGAAAAATTTAGAGCAGAAAACAGCCAACATTGTGGTGTCCAAATATCCTTCTAAACATTCTCTACGTGCACACACGCATTTTTACAAAAATCAGATTGTATTCTTCGTATCTTGTAGCCTTTGCTTTCTAATTAAGATTCTTATGAATAATTTCTCTTCTCAAATAGTAGTTACTCAATGAGTGTTTGGTAAATAAAAAATTGTGTAAAACAATAGTCGTGGGCATGTTTGTTATCTATTACTGCATTACAAATTAACCTGAAATTTAGCACTTAAATATATATATATATTTATCATCTCATGCTGTGTCTGAAGCTCAGAATCTGGGAATGACTTGATGGGTGATTCTGGCTCAGAGTCTCTCACGACATCACAGTCAACCTGTTGACCAGGTGTGGTCATCTGAAGGTTGTGTCACCTCCTACTTGAAGCCATCACCATCTCTCACTTGACCTCACAATAAATAACCACTTGTCCTATTAGGCCTCCCCTCTATCTATCCTTACCCTTCTCTCAACCCCTCACCCATTTACCAGCCAGTATGAGCTTAGAAAAAGACAAATTCAACCTTGTTGCCCCTGCTTAACATCCACTCGTGATTTCCCATGAATCTTAGAATAAAGACTAGAACAAGAAAAGGTTTACAGGCCCGAATGGTCTGGCCCCGGCCAGTGTCCCCATTCCACCTCATTCTCTATGACCCAAACACATCATTCTTCTCCCAGCCACCTCTGAGTGCCAGACTTGGTCCCAGCTGGAGTTCTTCACAGATATGGTTCCCTTGGATGGAATTCCACCCAGACACATCCACCACACGCATTCCCGTGAGCGTGCATGTATACACACGATGCTACTTAACTAACTTCTACTCCGGCCTTCAGCTCCCTTCCCCAGGGCCCAGTGAATGGTAAGGCCTCTATGAATATTTGTTGCACATACTATTTGTTATTCCTCATATTAGTGGCAAATATTTCCCCTGGATTGGAGTTTGCCTTTAACTGTGTTTATCCTTTCTTTGAACTTCAGAAGTTTTATTTTTTGATGTAGTCAAACCAGCCTGTCTATCTTTGGGGATCGCTCTGTTGCTTGATGTACAGAAAGTTCCAGAAGTTTTATAAGTAGAGCAAGGGTCTGACAAGAGCCCAAGTGTGAGAAATTCGGATTAGAAGGAACAGGAAGCTGACGACCTTGACCGAAACTGAGGGAGTTATGTAGGCGGGCAAGACCAGACACAGAGGCAGCGTGGGTGTGTTACCCGTGGCCTCCCATTCTCCTCCTGATACCACCTTCCTAACAAGTCAGTTAAATATTAACGTCCTAGCACACGTTAGGGATAGCAGGTCAGAGCCAACCATTTGCCACTGGCTTGTAAGGTAAGAATTGAAGGATGCAGTAGTAAAGTCCAGTCTCTCTGTGCACACGCATGTGTGCATGTGTCTGGGAGAGGCTTCAGACAGAGGAAGCAGTATCAGTGAAGAGTCTGAGGAGGGATGTATTCAGGTGGTCTTCATTAAGTCCCCAAAGCAACTATAATCACCTGCTCTCTCATTCAAAACCCATTGGTGGGGCAAGGAGAAGGTGTTGCCAACTGAGATGTGTGGCCATGTGTTTTGAGGGTCTCAGCTCAGCCTGTTTCAATAGGAGACAGGACCAGACAGCTTTGGCCCTACAATGCCTCTCCACACCCCTGTTGTGAGAATATGGGCAAAGCATGGGTCCAACACAGCCGTTGGCCCACACGAAGCCCATCCACAGGCGTCCTGGGCTGGCTGGCTGCCGGCCCGTGGTGACAGCAAGAAGCAGCAGCCTTCTGGGGTTCAGAAAGACACGTGTAAACTGCAGCAGTTCAAGGGCAGAGTACAGCATGTAAGCTAATGCGGTGGGAATGTCAATAAAGGTGCAGCTCAGGCCTGCCCAGCCCTCAGCCCTGCTAGGTGACATTGGGAGGGGAGTCTCTCACCGTCTCCTGGGGACAAGGCAGAACATAATGGCATTACTAGGACTCCTGGTTATTGGCAGAATCTAGGCTTTGTGCTGAGCAAGTATTTTCCTTAACCTTGGGTGATAGGTGTGGCTCTTTTCCCTACCTTAGAGATAAGAACCCGAGGCTCAGAGAGATTCTGTGATTTGTCCAAGGTCACTCAGCTCTACCTGGGAAGATCTACCATCAGGACCTAGGTTGCCTGGCCCTAGAGCCCTGAGAGGGGCCAAGACGTCCTATGGTCTCCTGGACTGCGGTGGAGGGAAGGTGTCTGTGGGCCAGGCGTGGGCACAGGTGAGGCAGGACTGGGCCTCAATGGCTGATACCTGGGGGAGGGACCTAACATCAGACATTTCGATTCTAAGAAGGAAGAACTTGGGGATGCAGAGATGCAGCTGCTTAGAACTTTCTCGTAAGCCAGGTGTCCCCTCTGCCCCTTGGCAGAGCTGGGAGAGGGTTCTTTTAGTAGCAGCAGAACTGTGTGGGTCTCAAATGAATGGCAGAGAGCCAGCTAGTCAGGTATGGACAGAGCTGGCAAAACACTGGAACGGTGTCTGTCAGAACAAAACGTCACGTTCAAGGGAGGCTGGGGGATGGGGAGGCTGTGTGATGGCTAGGGGCAGGAGACTCCCCCAGAAGGGCAGAGGACAAGGTGCCAATTCAGGCTGTAAGAGGCACAGGCATGCTGACAAAACAGAGAGCCGCTGCCTCCCCTTGCAGCAGGACCCTTGCTGCCTGCCTGGAGGAGGCGGCCCTGGAATGTGGACTGGAGACAAATGAGGGGAGCAGTGGGGTGAAGCAACTCAGGTAGAGATCTGGGAGTGGCAGCAAGCACCCTGGATTTATTAACTGGAGAATGTACGGCTGCAGGAAGCATTTGTGCATCAGCCTGTCTATGTGTGTTTATAAACTTCCCCACTTCCCAGCTGGAATCAGGACTTATTTGGCAAAAAATGTTGGGGAAGGAGACTGAGACAGGAACACGTAGGTGAACTCATTTCCCAGAGCTCTCAATATGGCTTATTTGAAGGCGCTGGAATTTTTCTAAGATAAATAATTGAATTGTTGAAATGGTGAAAATGAGCTCTTGTGTAAACTTTGGAAGATTCTTAGTGTGTAAGTCTGGGGGAGGTGGTCTGTGTCGGTTACAGCTTATACAGTTACACACATACACATATACACACACACATACATAATTTTTAATTGTGATAAAATTGTGATTTACCTATTTTTTCCATGTGTTGGTTTTCTTTGCAGAAACTACAGATGTAGTCATGCACTATGATTTTTAACTGGAAGAGATTAAAAATATGCTTTGTATTAATAGATTTGTTTTGCTTTGCTTTAATTAAGAGACTGATTTTTAGAGCAGTTTTAGTTTTACAGAAATTGAATGAAAAGTACAGGAAGTACTCACATACCCCATCACCCCCACACCCACAGTTTCCCCATTATTAATATCTTGCAATAGTGTGGTGTATTTGTTACAACTGAGCCAATGTTGATGCAATTATTATTAACTAAAATCCACAGTGTACATTAGAATTCATTTTTTGCATTGTACACTCTGTGGGTTTGGGCAAATGTATAATGACGTAGATCCACCATTACAGTATCATACAGAATAGTTTCACTGCCTTAAAAAAACCTGTGGTCCAGCTATTATGAATAGATTTTGTTTTAAAGGGAGACTTTAGATTTAAGTGATTTTTTCCTCCACTTTCTTCTAGAAAGTAGAAGCTATATTGTGTCCCATGCCCACCCCCACTCCAGGAAGCCAATTAACATGATTCCTCACAGACAACCTGGAAAGAGGTGGCCAGGAAATATTTGGCACCTTAATTCCAAGTGGCAATGTAGAACACCCCTTAGGAATGTAAAGAATGTCTATGCGATGGCCCCAAATGCTGTGACGAAAAGTAGTTACCCGGGTCCCACCTCAGGGGCTCCTGGTCGAATTCCATTCAGCTCATCCACATGCCCTGGTGTCTCTTCTGGTTGAAATCACAGAAACCCAACTCACACTAACTTAAGCAGCAGATGGGATTTAAGTATCCTGACAAGGACAGTAGTTAGAGCTGGTCCTACATGAGGGAAACTCAATGGTGTCTGTCACCCAGTGATCTCTCTCCAAAGGGCCCCTCATCTTGCTGAGCTAACCACACCTTTTCTCTGTGTTGGAGGATTTTATCTTTTTTTTTTTTTAATGCTTTTTTTTCCAAGGTGATACATTTTATTTTATTTTATTTTATTTTATTTTATTTTTATTTATTTATTTATTTATTTTTCTGGCTACTTTTTCTATTTTTTTAATTTATTTTTATTTTTTGAACTGAACTGAGGGCCTCACCACATTCGGGAAGCACACCCCAGTTCAGCATGTGGGTCTGCCTGGGCTGGAGCCGGGATTCGATCCTCAGTCCTTGGGGCTTCAAAGCGAACGCTTAACCTGCTGAGCCATCCCGGCTTTCCCTAGGATTTTATCTTAACCTAGGAGGACTTACTAGTTAGTTCTTACTAGCACCTCCTGCCTTTTATACCTTTTCTAGTTAGGGGTGCGGCTCTCTGACTTAATCTCTGTTCAGTGGCGGTTCTGTTAGGTGGAGGGAGGAACTAATTGGGCTGGCTCCAACGTGTTATCTCCCAGGGCACGTGTTATCTCCCAGGGCACGGGTAGGTTCCACGCTGGGACTTCCCACTTGCCACAGAGACACAATTACCTGTTTCTGTCAGGCTGAACAAGCAGGACCCCTGAGGAACAGTCACTCTTTTTTTAAGATTTATTCTATTATCTTTGACAGAGACAGAGAGAAGGGGAAGGGCCCAGAGCAGGCTCCATAGTTGTATGTCATCAGTTTTCGACATGGTTTCATTCCACACAGGTGGGTGGGGGCTTAGCAGGGTGGGAGCTGAGCTGGGGGCCTCCTGCATGGGAGCCACACCCCAGTGCAGCATATGGGACCGCACGGGCCAGGGGCGGGATTCGATCCTCGAACCCCGGGGCTGCAAAGCGAGCGCTTAGCCCACTGAGCCATCCCGGCTTCCCCGGAACAGTCACTCGAAAGCCGCTTTATTGTGGTGCCGCACTGCCTCTCAGTCCTGCCGGCTAGTTCTCCCCGTCTTGGCCAGAAACCCAGGCAGGTCCCCTGGCAACGCTGGTCATCCTTTCTCTAGTCCTTTCAAGTCACAAAACAGTGTCACACTCGTCATTAAAAGGCCTAACTCACAAATCAGTGGAAACATTAATCTTCCTTTCAAGGAGTCTGTTCTCCACGCTAGGCCCTATGCCAGGGAGAAACCTGTGTCTTGAGAGAGGCAGGGCCGTTGGCTTCTGCTGGCCTCTAGCAAGGACTGTGGGAGTGCTGTCCCCTCCTCAGGAGCATATCCTCACAGCCAGTGACCAATAGAGGAGGGGTTGAAGGACTGGCCACAGGCCCACTGGAAGACACACCTCCCCTGGCCCCTCCACCCACTCTTGCTTCCCCTCTTCCTTCATTCCGGTTTGTGCCCTGCTACATTTCCCTAAGAAGCATCCTGCGGGCCGAACTCTGCCCAGGCATCTGCTTCCACAGAAGCCCCCCACGAAGCCCTTCCTCCTGCGGGGCGTTTGCCTGGAGTGGGCAGAGACGGAGGCCACGGTTGAGATGTGAAGGGTCCCCCTAAATGACACTCCATGACCCTCCCTCCCTCCGGTCTGCATGAACCAGCTGAGAGGATGGCACAGAAGGGAGGCAGATAGTGCTGGAAACATCGGCTGTATTCCTGTGGCGGTGGAGGCGCGCATGCTGAGGTGAGCAATGGGAACTGTTTCCTAATCCTGCCTCCCAGAATCAGGCCGACTTCACCCTTTTCCTGCGCTGCATAGGCAGTGCGGGACATGGTCCATCCCCGCCAGGGGCACAACCTGACACTGTATTTGTTTAAAGACTTATTTTATTGTCTTGAGAGAAAATGAGGGAGGGGGAGAGACAGAGAGAAGGGGGAGGGCCCAGAGCAGTCTGCATAGTTGTACATCGTTAGCTGTGATGTGGTTTCCTTCCACACAGGTGGATGTAGGGCTGGGCGGGTGGGAACCGAACCAGAGCCCCCCTGCATGGCAGGTGAGAACCTTTGCTGCTGAGCCATCCTGGCAGTTACCAGTTGCACGCAGCTCAGCGTATGGGTTTGCAAGGACCGGGGCTGGGAATTGAACCCCGGACCTCGTGATTTCGAGGCAAGCGCTCAACCACTGAGCTCTCCCCGCCTCCCCTGACACTTTAGTGGAGGGTCTGGAGGAACTAAGCCAACTGTGTGTCCTCCCTGGGTACTGGCTCCTCCCATGGGGACAGTGAGGGAGAGGATGGAGAGAAGCCAGATCAACCCAACAAAGCCCCTTTCACACGGAAGCTCCAAGAGCTCTCCTACCACCTGCTCTGGAACCAATAAAAGCCCCGAGGAAAGATGAAGTCGAACATCTAAGGTGGGGTTCTATTCACTCAGTGTCTCGGCACTACGGACATTTCGGACCAGATCATTCTTTTTCTTTTTAAGATTTTTATTAAGATATAGCCAACATGCAATATTATTCCTTTCAGGTGTACACCCTAGTTCATCAGCATTTATATACGTAAAGAAGTGACCACCATGGTAAGTCCAGCAATATCCACCACTGTACAACACTACCACGATACGACTGACTGTATTTCCCACGCTGTACGTTATACCCCCAAGACTATTCTGCCAACTTGGACCTTCTCAGACCAAGATAACTCTTTGTTGTGGGGGACTGTCTTGGGCATGGGAGGAAATTTATTTGCAATATCCTTAGCATCTCACCTCTAATCATGACAACAAAAATGTCCCCAGACATTGCCAAAGTCCTGTGGGGGTGAAGTCACCCCAGGTTAAGAATTGCTGTGCTCAATGAAAGACAAGGGAGAACTAATACTATCCTAGCCTCAAGAGTTAGGGGAATGCACTGAAACTGCACAGCAAAGGGCCGGAGGTGACAACAGTGAGGAGGTCTATTCCACAGGCATTTGTGGTAGCAAGGAGTTGGAGGTGATGCAGGAGTACCCTGCTGGGTAAGCAAAGAGGAACTAAGGTGGTGAGTATGTGCAGAATCAACCAGGGCACTGGATCCACGGGGCAGCTGAGGAGAGTTCGAGGCTGGAAGAACGGACAAGGTGCAGGCAGTTCTACAGATACTGACCGGGGCAGCGAAGCCTGCGGGGGGCAAGGGTAGGGAGGCCTTGGACTTGAACCATGGCCTTTGGTAGAGGAATGCAGCCGCTGCTCCCGCAGTCATCAGATCTGATAAACATGTGACCTCACTCTGTGATCTCCCAATGGCACCTTCCAAAGGCCAAACGCAGCTGGAAGCTGGAAAGGATAAGGGAGCCGGGAGATGCCGTCCATAGAGTTCAGCTTCCTGGAGCGCAGAGCAAGGTGGAAAGTGCCCAGCACACACACCATGAGAGCTTGGCAGAATTAGAAGTAATGGGTTAGGCGCACACAGAGCCACATGGACAGATCTCCAAAACAGTACCAGGTGGGACAAATGAGACTCAGGATGAGAGCTACAACCCGGTACCAAGTGTGAACGTGTAAACTGTATGCATACTCATACAGACAATACAAAATACAAAGCAGCAATTCTCTTTTTACAAGAATACCTACAAACAAAAGATTCACTTACTAGAATCCTTGTTGGTGGTGGGGAAGGGGTGGAGAACAGCAAAGGGAATGCGGATAAAAGAGACTAAATAATTACAAGTACGAGAAGCGCCCTGCGGGGACTAGACGCCAGAGTGTCGTGAACTACAGCATATGATAAACTCACATTTCTGCACTCTGAAGTTGAAAATCGGGGTTGCAGGGAAGGAAAGGAGGAAGAAAGGAGAGGAGGAGGGACGAAAGCCGGTCCAGGAAGGGGACGAGGGAGTGTACGAGCAGGAGCTGCCCAGGACGGTCCAGTCTCTAGTCCAGAGGGGCCCTGGTCCATATGGGGAAGGAGTCAGTCACCTCAGGGGCTTCTTGGAACCGTCTTCACATTTTTATGAAAATGGTAGACGTGTCAAGAGCTTGTACAAGGCTTGCATTTCCCAAAAGGATTCCAGAATTTTAAGGCCACTAAACCTGACACCTTTGATTTTGGAATGAATTCAAGTCCAGAGACCCAAATGGAGCCCTGGTTTGCGTTTGCACCCAGCAGGCGTGAATCATCCAACAGATGGTGGGCGCTCATTTAGACACCAGCCCCATGCGCCTCGGAGCTAGAGGAGCTCCAAGACCAGCCCTGCCAAGCTAAGCTGCTGCCCTCTTCTGACAGGGGCTTAGAGACCAGGCAATGTGTGGGTTCCACGCTTTCTGGGAGCAGCTGGGACTCCACAGCTTACAGAAATCGGGTGGAAGGGGAGTGGGGGGGGGCAGCAATGGTCAGCATGGGAAAGCAGGGGGTGGGATCTAGCTCAACTTCTCTCCCCTCCCCAGGCCTCCCGTGGCCTTCCCAAGCACCCTCTTCCGCTTCTCACCTCCAAGCTTCCCCAGGAGAGGGGGTTTCACTGGGTGGCTCCCTCAGTTTCCACTATGAAGGCTCCCAATTGGGTAGCTTTTAACTCAGCACTGTGAGCTCATCCAGGGCGAGCTGGTTCTATGGATGCACATGGCTCTTTTCTTATGCGTGGCTGGCTGCCACGGGGGCTTTGTGTCCTCCCAGGAGACACGCCATAGAGTGGATTTTAATTTACTAGACAGCACTCCGCATTCGTCCTGTGCCAGGTGCTGGGATACCACATAACTGATGTTGCCCAAGCCACTCCTCTGGAGACAGAGTTAGTACAAGTTGCTTCAGGGGTCAGCGCCACCAACACAGCCACACGCCATGCAGGTCCAAGTCTCAAGGGGAAGGCTCACAAGGCATCTTCCTTCTGGTCCCTGCTAGGAGGCAGAGCTTAGAGGCTGGATCCTTCTATGCTAGCCCTCACTAGACTAAAACCAGACTGTGCTAACTAATGTTTCATACGAGTAAGTGCAGGCTTTATTGATTCCCACTGAAATCCTCTCCTCTAAGCCCCCAAGGGACGGAGAAAAGTAGAATAAGGCAAAGATGATGAAATCAGTGGTGGTGAGCATTTTACTCAATAATTCAGATTAACTTGGCAATCAGTGACCTTCCCACTAGTCTCCCTGGTGGGTACAAGCATGGGGGGGGGAGGCAGACCCTCCCCAGAGGGGCACAGGGCTTGAGGGGCCCATTCCAACCCTCCCAACTGCGTCACCCTCCTTAAGAGCAAAGGCTAGAACATCCAGAGCCATGTTAAATCATAACAGTGCACATGTCCCCTTTGAATGTGGTTTGGGCTATGGTTTTCAAGTGCACGAGATTGAGAATGTTAAGGAAGGAGCCTTCTGTTCTTATTGTGTGAGTGTTAGAGGTCACGGCATCGGGGTTAGCTGCCCTTGCATGATGTCTCTGTCATTGCCCCCATTCAATCTTGCATTCTCTGGCATTAGTGAGCAAAGTATTTCGTGGAGAAAACTGAGCAGGAGGTTTCTATACCACTTGCTCGCTCCATAGAAAACTCAGATTCTTCTTCCTCCATGTCTTCATCCCAGTCCCTCATCCAGTCCCAGGATCCTCTTCTGACCCTCCCCAGACAGCCCTGCTACTGCTCAGCCCACCAATTCTGCTTTCCTGGACCTCCCTCCGTGGCTTCCTTCCTTTTGTGGAATGCTTTGGCTTCTCCCTGGGCTTCTAACCACAATCCTGCACACTCCCCTTTCCATTACATAGCTCAGGAAAGCCCACTTACCAAAGACCCTTAGACTCCTGCCCTTAGGTCTTCAGAGGGAAGGCCTCTGGTTGGCCAGTCTTTGTCACATGTCTATCTCTTACAGGGGTCTCCAAACTACGGCCCGTGAGGCCCTCTCATCTGGCCCATGGAGACCTTTTTATCTGAATAAAATAATATTAAATAAACAATTAAAAACAACATCTATGTTTTGATTCTTTTTTATTTGGACCTCGAGTGTGTAGTCGGCCCCCAAACTGCTGTTTGATCGTTAGTGTGGCCCGCGGGGCCATAGCGATTATTAGAACAATCGCTGGGTTCAGGAGGATGTGCTGCTAAATTAAGCCCAGCTTGCCTTCCAAGCCCACCCTAGTGGCAAGGGCTGGGATGGGCTCTATGATTGACAGCACCCCACCAGGACGACAGGAAGTTGGGCGCATTTGCTCTAAAAGAAAGTGGTGCTATTAGCAGGAGAAGGCTGATGGGCTCACAAAACAATAGTTCCCCCAGCCCCTCAAGGTCCTCTTGAAATGGGAATAAGATATGGGAAAGGGAAGAAAATTTTTCCTTTTTACTTTGCAACAAAACAAACATTTTTGGTTACGGTATTTTAACCCCACACTGTCCTCTCCACTGGATTTCTGTCACTTTCAATCAAAAGCAACTTGACAGTTAGAGCAGCATTTACAGGAGGGAGGGGTCATTTTTGTGTGTATTTTTAATAGTCATGTGCTTTGCTTCAAGTGTTTTTTAACATTTTAAACTATTTTAATTTGTTTTGAAACTCGATGGGTTAATTCTTAATTTGACATGCATTTCTTTAAAGATGTGCTTTCAATGGTTTATCATATTTTCTCTCTTTTACATAAAACTTTTGAATCATTTATTGGTAAATGTGGATCGTTTAAGGAGTTCACTGTATGGTTTTGCAGGAGATTCAGGGGGCATGACAGCCTAACTACAGAAGTCTTGGCCACCCGAGGCATTTAGGTCCTTACCACTCTGACAAACCCATCCTGCCCCACTTCCCACAAGGACACTTCTTCATCGGATGACCTTGCTTCCATAGTTTCATTTTTGTTTCACGTATTTGTCTGAAAGCCTGTTTTTTTTCATGGATGGCTGAAAACACTATGAAGAGGTACGCTTCACAAGAGTTAATAACAGAAAGCATTGTGTCAAAATTCAAGATGTGAATATAATTAAAATCACATTGTATTTCCTGTTGGTCGCTGAAGCGGACATTAAGCAAGTCTTATCTTCAGCAGTACATTTAGAATGCCCTGTCATAGAAAATTATCTTTAAATGATAGCTCAGAAAAGAAATATGAAAAGCTCCCGTGACATTTATTATTAATGTGATGTATGTTAAGTCTCTCAGTGGAATACCAAAAATGTGCCAATAAATTAGTTCAAGAAATGAAACAAGATTAAATATTAATGAAGGGCTCAAACAACCACCAATTATTACTGCAGAATAGCTTGTAAATATTTCTATAAGTAATTCCCACTTCATACTCAGGTAGCACTGCAGTCCAAAAAGAATCATTAATTGATACAGAAAACCTTTTTCTACCAATACCTTTTCCAGTTGTAATGTAGACTTGAACTAGACATAGCTGAGAGTCAACAGAAGCCCCACACTGTTCTGTGGGGTGAGGGCTGTCACAGTGAGGAGAGCAATGGGAGCTTCGGAAAGTGCCTCCCACCCCAGCTAACCAGAAGCCGTATCTCATCCTGGGGGCAAAGGGGAGATGAGTGCCACCCTGAAAGGCTTGAGGGACAGTCTGTAATTTCTCCCACTTAGCTCCCCATCTATAGCCATCTTGGGGTGGCGGGCGGGGGGCTGAGAGGCAGCTTATGGAGGAAGAAAAAGACCAAGTTCAGTTCATGGCTGGGTGTGTGGGTGACCACACATAGACTACTGCTGAACTACAAGTATAGCTCTACTGGGGTGGGGGTGGGGGTGAGGGGGCTGAAAGAACAGGGAGGGGAGTCCTTCCAGGGACAGACCTTCAGGTGGCACAATGGCCGTTTGCTCTGTGTACAAAGAGAAGTAGCCTGAAGTAAGAACGTAAACAGACTCGGGGCTAGGGGCAAATGGCACGGCTGGGTGGTCAGGGACCTAGACGGAGAAACATTTGAAGGTTAGGAAAAAGGGAGTCTGCAGAGAAGGCATGTGGATGGACCCATGGGAGTGGGCACGAGGTGTGAAAACGTTGTAATCCATGCTAATGTCATCCGTGAGAAGCATCCAGGCCAGAGGGAAGGAACAAAGGGCATGGGGAAGGGGGCGGGGAGGCAAATGCCCACTACAGTGACAAGCTTACTTTGGGAACAAGTAGCCAAGAAAAATTTCCCTAGATTAGGGTGACCAGACATCCTGCTTTTGGCGGGACAGTCCTGATTTTTAACAATTTGTCCCGCGTCCCGCAGCGTTTTAAAAAAGTCCCGATTTTTGGAAAGAATGCAAGACAAGCTAGGGAACAGCGGGAGATAGACCAAATTTTTAATCAAGAACCCCCCCCACCCCCACCCCATTAATGGTGTCCCGCTTTACCAATGTTAACATCTGGTCACCTTACCCTAGATTCTTACTCCCAAGATGAATTGAGAGAACATTTCATCCAGGTTCTCTCACTGAAAAGGTAATTAATTAACCATCCTCGATCTGCACACTTTCAAATGGGATGCTCATTACCTCTGGGGCAACTGGTTTCCCGTTAGGACATCTGCAATCACTCAGCAGTGTTTCCTTATGTAGCAGGTGGGAATTTTCTCTTCCAACCCTCCAAGGAAGTGTCCTTCCCCTTCCTCCATCTTTAGACTCCAGGATAAGCTAAGATATAAGAGAAGGTACTTTGGGAAGAGAAGGGACAGATGCTTTGTTAGTGGAATAATCCAGTGAAGTTATGCTGCAAGAAATGATCCATTTTAGGAAGAGAAAAAATTGTTAGGATGCTGGGATAGCTTAGCAGGTTAGCTCTTGCCTTGCAACTGTGAGGTGTGGAGATTGAATCCCAGTCCCAGCCCTTGCAACCCCATATGCTGAACTGGGGTGCAACTGGTAACCGCTAAGATGGTGGGGAAGGTTCTCTCCTTTCATGCGGAGGCTCCCAGTTTGGTTCCCACCCCACGTGTCCCCACATCCACCTGTGTGGAATGAAATTGGTCACAACTAGTGATGTACAACTATGGAGACTGTTCTGGGCCCTCCCCCTTCTCTTAGAGAGAACTAAAACCTTCTCCCTCACATGTAAACCACTTCCACTTCCACTTCCATTGGGAGAAAAAAAACAGAACCATTTGTCTGTGAGCCTGGGACGGGAAGCAAAGGGACAAAATGGCCCAGGGGCTGGAGGTGGGCAGGGGCATAGGGGAGAGGAAGGGAACAAGGAGAAACCAGACAAGGAGCTTTCAGGGGCCTGCTGGGTTGTGCTTGTTTGAAAAAAGGAGTCAACGTTTCTATACCATTCTGGAGGCTCTGGCTGTACTGTTGATGGTCTAATGACAAGGTTTTACCTTCCCACCCTTTCAAATTGGAAGGGTTATACTTACCTCTAGCTTAAACCAGCATTACTTCCTTCTGACTATAACCCAAATGTCTCTCGGTAGAGCCAGACTAAGAAGGCCAGCATGTCAGTTGGCCTGGGGACAACCCTTTGCGTTGATCAGAAAGGTGGGGCAGGTTACCCCAGGTTTTCACAAGTGACTTCTTACAAAAGCAACAAGATGTGAATTGCCCCCACTGTCGGCAGAATGGGCAATGCCTTTGGGTGCAAATTTCAAAACAGTACTCATCGGCCCCCAAACCACTTCTGTTGAGTATTTCCACCAACGTGGGACTCATTAGGTGCAGCCGTGGGCATGGCACCAACTCTAAAACCGGCCAGCAGCTCTGATACGCTTCCCTGAAGACGGCAGCTGCAGTGATGCCGAAATTATGAACCCAAGTCACACCATGGGAACGTGGCTTACCCAGAAGGAGAGATTTCTTTTATTTTCTAATATTTAAACAATTTAATATGCCTTCCAATAAATGACCTGCATGGCACAGGACAATAACATGTAGCCAAAATATGCCATAAATCCTTCATGTTTAACGTAAAGGAATATATAGATACAGATTTTATTAGCAGAGCATCCATTTCTACTTCTACTATCAACAAGTGTTTAGACAAAGTTGGATTGAAGGGGCACCCACGTCTCTCAGTCCACCAGGCCCCTGGCCTCAATTGTTTGCGGGTGCAAATGAGGCCACATAGTCATTAATTCCCAAACCACAAAAGCTCTTTGCTCTGGCCTGCAGGACCTCAAGAGCTCAGTCACACCCAGCCTCACTGCCAAGGAGAACTCTCTACGTCCAAGGACAAGCTTCCCTGTCTGAGCCTTCTCCCCTGCCAGCCGCTGCCCAGCGCCTCCTCATAGACAGGCTGGAGCTGCCACGCCCTCCAGAGCGGTGCAGTGACCCGGCTTCTCCTGATGCTGCGAGGCCTGCTGGTCTTAGCGGGTGGCACTAGGGCCCTCAGGCCGTGAGAGCTGCTGAGTCCTATGGAGACCTGGAGCTGGAGGGACAGAGGGAGAATGACCCCTCCACAGCTCCACACCATGTCCTGTCACCTGGACTTCAAAGGGGCACAGGGAGTTCAGTCTCACCACATCCTCCTTCAGCCCCAGGCCCTGCACCTGTCAACGTCCAGGTTCTAAATCAGTTCCTCATGTGAGGCCAGGAGACACAGGCCACTGCATTTCCTCTCTTCTCCTTTCTCACTTCTTCTCTCTCCTGGACTTTCCTCTATGCTAGTGTGTGGGTGTGTGTGCATGTGTGTGCATGTGTGCACATGTATACATGAATGAAAACTCCCTGAGGGCAGGGATTATTATGCCCACTTTATTCACCACTGTATGTTTAGTGCCCAGAACAGTGCCTAGTACATAGTAGATGTTCAAGAAATTTTGTAGAACGAGTGAAAATAAAAATTAACAAATACAAGAAATCCTCCTGCCTTCTCCTTTGGCACAAAAGCTTCTGCCACTATTTATACTGTGTCAGAGAAAGAGAGCCTTCATTCTCCCAAGTCCACCATGCTTCCAGCTTAGCTAGGCTCAGCCAGGACACCCAGGCTTTATATATGAGGATGCTGCTGTCATAATCACATTATCAACACGCCCTGGCCTCACTAGCCTCGACCTATAAAACGGGCACAAGTCACATGGGCTCCAGTTCTACAGTAGCCACCTGGGCCCTCACTGTTAGCTCAGCCTGTTTTATGGTTCTCATGACACCATCTATCACTATCTGAATCCCTCTTAGTCATTTATGTTTGCTCTCCTATTTGTTCATCGTCTCTCTCCAGTAGACTGTAAGGCCCATGTGAGCAAGGACTTGGCTCCACCAGTTAGAATGTGCCCGGCACATAGTAGGTGCTCACTTAAAATCCACTGTATGTTGAATGTTGGATATCCTTCTTACTTGAAGTCCTGGTTCAACAACCCCAAGAGAGGAGTGGTTTCCTTCCTCCCAGCTTTAGGCCCATCTCTAAAGCTCTTCCAAGCCTGTCTGCTGATAGAACTGTCAACCCCCCTTAGGGACACCCTCCCCTCCCACACACACAAGGTACAGTCTAGTTCTTAGCCCCAACCAACCCTGACAGATTCCCCAACATGAGGACCTTTCCTAGTGGTGGTCATTTAGGGTTGAAGACCACTCTGCAAGGGCATCAGTGGTCTGGTCAAAGTTAAGCCCTGCCAAATACAGGCCAGTTTCTTTTTCATCAAAGTGAAGACAGAATCAGGCCTGCGTCAGCTTTTTCAGAGCCTTAGTGCTCCTGATCGGTGAGTGTGTGAACACACACACACACACACACACACCCTTCCTGGCTGCCAGTGATTTTCACCTGCATTACCTCCTCTGGTACCCAAACACCAGGAGATGGCTGGACTAATTGGAAATGGCATTAGCTGTTCTGGCCTCTGCATGATGATTTTTATTTTTTTATTTTTTATTTTTTTTATATTTTTTTATATTTATAGAGAGTAATTGTTTTATCTTCAGTGCATATTTATTTCTATTTTACTTTTGACAGATAGAGAGACAGAGACAGAGACAGCTAGAGAACCGAACTGTGGGAACTCCCCAGTTCAGCATGTGGGTCCGCCTGGGCCGGAGCCGGGATTCGATCCTTGGTCCTCGGGGCCTCAAAGCGAGCGCTCAACCCGCTGAGCCGTCCCGGCTTTCCCCGAGCATGATGATTTTTAAATGTTAAAAGCATACAAGATGACTCTTGAAGTGTTTTCACAATCAGAAATCAATGGGGTGGAGGAAACCTTTTAAAATCTCAAAGCAAGAGTAGAACACGTGCCCAACACATGCGTGAATGCACACTGGTGGGAGGTAGGCAAGTGCAGGTGAGTGTGGGGCACTCACGTGGCTATTTCTGCTTGGAGAGAAGGGAGGGCCCAGCAGGAGGGTGACTGAGGAGGACTTTAAGCTGCATTTAAAGATGAGGTAGCGCTCACAGCAGCTCAGACCTTATCCCGGCCTGTGTCTCTTCCATCTGACTCTATTTTCATGCAGAAGTCTTCAGTGCCTCTAAACCAGTGGTCAGCAAACTGCGGCTCACGAGCTGCATGCGGCTCTTTGACTCCTTGACCATCAGAAAACCATCTCATGCTAATTGGAGGAAAAAATGATCCAAGAAGCTTGGAATGTAGAATGTTAAGAGTAGGAATAACTTGGGGATGCCAGGATAGCTCAGGGGTTGAGCGCTTGTTTCACAATCGCTCTGAGGTCTGTGGTTCGATTTCTGGTCCCTGCCTGTGCAAACCCATATGCTGAACTGCGGTACAACTGGTCACAGCCTGAATGGCACAGTGGCGACGGTTCTTGCTTCCCATTCCAGAGGCCCCCGTTCAGTTCCCACCCCTGGCGACCCCACATCCACCTGTGTGGAATGAAACCACACCAGAACGAATGATTTACAGCTACAGAGACTGCTCTGGGCCCTCCTCCTTCTCTCTGTCTCTCTCTCTCTCTCTCTCTCACCTTCTCTCAAACAATAAAATAAATCTTAAATAAAAAAGAAGAATAAAAAAAATTAAGTTAAGTTTTCTTTTCTTTTCTTTTTTGAGTTTTCTTAATTGAAAGTGTCCAGGTCAACATAAGAATTGTGAATAAGTGAGTGAAACTTAGCTGGGGATTCCTGGCAGGACAGTGGCATAGACACTGCTCTCTGGATCTTGTGCTCAGCCTACTCTCCCTCCTGTCCCAATAGAACACCCCCAAAATGGCCATCAGGAAGAGGGGAAGACTTGCACAAGCACTGGAAATTAGCCATCCACAGCAAGGAAACTTGAGGACTTCCTGCCACATGGTGCTCTGTGGGGCCAATCAGAGGCATCCATGAGAGAAGGCAGGCCGCTCCTCCACCAGATGGGGCCACGTGCTCAGGACAACGTAGGAGATGCTGGCTCCCCAAGTGATGAGGAAGGTCATCGCGAAGATGAGACAAATGTTATAGACATGTAACTGGATAAACATTAAACACTGTTCTTGAAAGAAAGGAGAAAGTAAGGAAGGGAGGGAGGGAAAAAAGGAAAGGAAAGGAAAGGAAAGGAAAGGAAAGGAAAGGAAAGGGGAAAAAGAAAAAAAATTGTGACAAAAAATAGAAGACATCACCCCTGGTTTGCCCCGCAAGTTGTCCCCAGAGACTCCCCACCCTGCCCTGTATTTGGAATGCGTGCTTCCCTTGCCTTCCCCACTCCCAGAAGCTGCCAAAGACACATCCTTGAGATAATAATGGGATGAGACTATCTGGATTGGTTATGTGACGACCCAGTTAAGGCCCCTGCATATGTGACTGAACCCAGTTAACCTCTCTATAAACCTTTTAAGATTTGGCGGATGGGGGCCGTAAAACTTCTGATCTCAAAGCTGCTCAGGACAAGCCTGGTAGGTACAGTAAGTTCTGTTGCCTATTAAACCTGCCACCTACCAGTCTGGAGTGGGCTGCCTCTTTCTTGGGTCTCTCTCTGCCTTCCACCTGCCGGGGCCCGTTTCATATTACACTCAGGGAAGGTCCTGGCCAGGGTTTCAGCCCACACCAGGGGAGTCCCCCTCACTCAACAGGCAAGGCCAAGGTGGCTGGAGGGATGATGGGGTGAGGGTGCACCCCTCAGCTTCCCTCCCACCTCTGCAGACCTGCAGTTTTCATACCACCCCAAGTGCACTCTGGGTGCCTGGCTGGTCACACCTGCGCATAGGCACCCAGAAGCCCTGAGAAGCAGCCTCCGTGAAGCAGAAAAGCAGCACCATCCTGCCAGGAATCCCCCCAAACCTTTTAGTAACTTACTTGCAATGATCATGTCTTCTTGAGAATTTTAAAATAATACAACACCGTTTTGTTTTTTTTCTTTTCTAAAAATCTGTCCAAAGAGGGAGCGCTAGCTCTCCCAGCAGGGGCTGGGAGTCCCCTCTTCCCCCCACTCCTCGGGTCTGTTCATGTCTGAAGTGATCATTCCCTGCTGCGTCCTCTGTCAATTTTCCTCGGTCCTGAATGACAGACAGATTCAGGCAGGAACTCTTACCAGCTTCCACCCAACGTGGCTCCCTGTTCCTTCTTGAGTCGTTGTTGGATAGGCAAAACGTGATATCCTTTTCTGCCCCCACTAAATGCAGGGTCACTTGAGAAACAGGTCACAGGAATTGGGCAACTGAGATGAAAATGTCAGGTTCATTGCTGACAGTGGGGACTGGAGAATGTGGCTTTAATTCCTTAGACAAATGGGCTCCTTAGTGGTTCACACGCCATCAGCCCCACCCTGCCTATACTGCCCCCTGTAGTGCCAATCGATTCTTGCCGGGCAAAGAGCAGCCCAGAAAACACTTTCTGAGCAGAAGGAGCTGAGCCAAGCTCATGGATCAGATAAGACGTTCCTCTGAGGAGTGGACAGCAGAGAGTTTCTATGGCCTAAGTCCGCGCCACCCCCAATCTCACCCCACATGAAAAAATGAAAGCAGGGAAATAAAGATTCTATCCCAACAGCCATACTGGGCTGACTTAGGCTTTCCTCTGGGGGGATGAGACAAAGGAAGGATTCTAGGATCTGGGAAGATGCTGCAGCTCAAAAGCTAAACATCCGAAGCTCCTGAGGAAGCTGCCTCTTTGGGGGCATGGGGTAGGGGGTGGGGATTTACTTCAGCCCAAGTTTTTCTTTTTTTTTTTTAAATCTGAATATCTGAGTTGAATTTGCAATAAGATTGCAGGGAGCTCTGGAAAAGATCTAGAAACTAGTAAAGATCATAACAGAGGCAGAAATCTGAGAGCAGGAAGTGTAGCAGGGAGACAGAAACCACAATAGCTGGGTTAAAATCCATGATGCTGGCTGCAAATAGCAGACAAGACACGGGAGAAAATGAAATTAACACAGTCAAGGACAAAATGATATACAGACGAAAGGAAAGAGGCAGGCGGTCAGGCACAGGGGCTATAACCTGGGAATAATGGGAATTCCAAAGACAAAAGACTAGATACAGCAAAAGCAGTAATCAAGGGCATGGGAGGAGAAACCTGGTCTGATACACAGAAAGAATTCAGGTGGAAACTGAGAGTATGTTCTGAGTCCCGGGTAAAGTTGATGAAAAGAGACCCACATTTAAACACACTATGGTGGAATTCACACACACACACACACACACACACACACACATGCGCGCGCGCGCGCGCGCGCGCATGTGAGAGAGAGAGAATTTTACTTTTCTTTTTATATCTTTTGTTCTGTGTTTTTTTTAACACCACACAATTTATTTATTTACAAATTTTGAAAACAAGATTAAATTGGAGGGAGGAGTAATAAATAATGATTGTACAGGCAAATGGCAGAAAGAACAAAGAGCCTAAAATTAAAATGATTTTAGACTTCTCACAACAGCCAGAGAAGTAAATGTCAATCTTTTTGTTGGCCTCAACTTAGGGTTAAAAATAATTATATTTTACTTTGCAACCCATTTATGTTCATATTTAAACAGGAAAAAGGATATAAAAGGGGGAGTAATGAGGGGTAATCAAATATATGGTGATGGAAAGTGAGCTGATTCTGGGTGGTGAGCACATAATGTGACATATAGACAATGTAGTGTAGAATTGTACACCTGGAAACAATGTAATTGATATTATTCAATGTCACCCCAATAAATTAAACAATTTTTAAAAAAGATATAAAAAATTTTAAGTTCCTCTCACTTAGCTCTTCAGGCATTCATGATAAAATAATTATCTTTATTACATTTAATGAACTTTAACATTTTCTATTTTTGCTATATTACTTATTTATTTTAAAGATTTATTTTTATTGTTTTGAGAGATGGCGAAAGAGAGACAGAGAGAAGGGCCCAGAGCAGTCTCTATAGCTGTACATCATTATTTGTGACATGGTTTCATTACACACAGGTGGATGTGGGGTCACGCAGTTCAGGAACCAAAATGGGGGCCTCCTGCATGGGAGGTGAGAACCTTCACTACCCAGCCTTCCCAGTGGTTACCAGTTGTGTCGCAGTTCAGCATATGGGGTTTGCACGGGCCGGGGTTGGGAACTGCAGCCTGGACCTCAGGACTGCAAGGCCAGCACTCAGCTGCTGAGCTCTCCTGGAATGCCCATATCACGTTTTTGTTTTTGTTTGTAATTAAATTGAGTGGGTTGTAATCTGCATTTTGAAATACACTGATCTAGAAAAGCCTAAAGGAAAAGCCACGTTTTCATTCCTGGATGAAGGCAACAAAAAGGCCTTCTCAGGTGTGGATGTTGTTTAACAAAATAATCCCCCTTAAGTACTCTTCTTGAACAAATCACTTAAAAAGGTCTCGAAATTATGTGGAAAAACCAATGATGTGCTACTATGGAGACTGTTCTGGGCCCTCCCCTTCCGTCTGTCTGTCTGTCTGTCTGTCTGTCTCTCTCTTTCTCTGTCAAAAACAATAAAAATAAATCTTAAAAAAAAAAGGTCTGGGGAAGCCAGGATGGCTCAGTGGGGTTAAGCGCTCACTTTGCAGCCCCAGGGACCAAGGATCGAATCCCAGCCCCGGCCCATGTGGACCCATATGCTGAACTGGGGAGTGCCCCCAGTTCAGTTCTCACCAGGGTGAGACCCTGGCCCAGTTCCTGCCCTGTACAGCCCCGCCCACCTGTGGAATGAAACTATGTGGAAAAACCGATGATGTGCAACTATGGAGACTGTTCTGGGTCCTCCCCATTCTCTCTATCTCTGTATCTCTCTCTCTGTCAAAAGCAATAAAAAATAAATCTTAAAAAAAGAAAAAGTCTGTTAGGACATAGGAAAAAATCAGATGCAAAAACTCAAGAATGAGAAAAACAACCCAGCTTGAAGCACTTACTTAGAGGACTGTTTAGGGAAAGAAAAACTTGCAGGCATTCTGAAAAGAATGTGAATTGCTAGAATCATTTTTTGCAATCTTTTGGCAATATGTTTTTTTTTAAGATTTATTTTATTGATTTTTGACAGAGAGAGACAGAGACAGAGAGAGACAGAGAGAAGGGGGAGGGCCCAGAGCAGTCTCCATAGTTGGCATTAATTTTCTATACAGTTTCACTCCACAGGTGGGCACAGGTCTGCGCAGGGCAGGAACTGGGCCGGGAGCCTCCCACATAGGCCCTGGCAAGAACTGAACTGAGGGCACACCCCAGCTCAGCATGTGGGTCAGCACTGCCGGGGCTGGGATTCGCTCCTCGGTCCTCGGGGCTTCAAAGCGAGCGCTTTACCCGCTGAGCCATCCCAGCTTCCCCTGGCAATATCTTTTAAAAATCAAAATGTACATTTCATCTCACTCTTAGAAATCTGTCATGTAACAATAAAGATGACAGTATCTAAGGCTATCCAACCTGAGATGCTTCTTGCAGCAATTGTATAGTGTTTATATTTCATATCGATGTGTTCATTTCATCTTTATCTGCATCGTTTCCGAATTTATTTGCCAAACGATGTCTTCATTTACCCCTTTGAGCTTCCTTATTTTCAAGTGTTTGTCAGATTAGTCCAAAAAAATTAATTTCAAATGCGAGTTTGTATCTCAGGTGTTGAGTTGGGTGGTGTCTTTTTAGCATTTGATTTCTTCGTGGGCTTTAGAATTTTGGTTTAGAGGCTCATTGTGGCTGGGAGTTTTTGCTTTTGCTCTGAGCTGTTTTTCGCTTTCTCCTTTCTTGTCTGGTGCATTGAGTTCTGTGGTTGCCTCCACTGTGCCCTAGTCCAGAATCGGTCTTGTGATGGCAGCTGCGAACTTGTGCTCTTTGCTGATTTGGGGGTCTTGCAGACCTAGTCACAAGGTTAGAAGATACCTTGACCCAATTCTTGATTGTGAGGCTGTCTTTGCTTTGCTGCCTCAAGTCTACAGTTTTGGCCATAGCTCCTGAGAGCTGGTCCGTTGCCATTTTTTCCAGCCTTCTTTCACAAGAAAGGGAACTTTACTCCAGTCCCTGGATTCCACCAGAGAGCCTGGCTCTATACTTTAGTCCATCTGCAATATTTTAGCTTCCACCACCTCCACTAGCTTGGCTTTGGCCCTACTCATCACTTGCTTCTCAGTTCTCTTTCTTGTCCACTAAGATGTTTATCCTGTGTATGTCTTAATAATGCTGTTTGAAACTTTTTTTTACTCATTGTTATGTGCTTGGAGCATAAAAGGTGCATCAAAGCATGAACTTTCCAACCTTCCTCCTGAATGTTATTTAAGTCACTTGGAGGTGTAGTTTCTACTTCTCACAGTGGAAACATAACTAGCAGATAGGGCTTGGGGTCAAAGAGCTGAGCATTGAGACTGCAATGCTGGGAGTTCAAATAATGGGCATTTTGTCTGCGCTTAGTGGGCTGGGCGGGGATAAGGACCAGACCACTAAAACCCATCTGGGCAACTTGTAATTCTGCACAAGTTTCCTACAAGAACCCCATGTGGCAGTAATATGGTTTGTAGGAGCATAATGTTTCACCCCCGATGCTCCCCCGCAGTCCTATTGCAAGCCCACCTGACGCCCTTTGTGAACTCGCTTCACGTGCTAAGCACAGGTTTTTTAGACAACTCAGAGGCCCAAAGAGAAAGCTAATACTGCGTAAGGGCTCTTAGCTGGCTAAACAGAAAAATAAACAAGACGTGACGCTTTTGTTTTTGGAACACTTCATACTGTTGATGTACAATATAAACGAAATAACTGAGAAAGAAAAATAAGACAGATGTAGTCAAGTGTTTAAATTCTTCTCCAGGAGAAGGTTCATAAATTTCAATATTGACTCAAAAAAGCAGCACACAATTTTAAGCAGATCAATAACCCAGAGGGGTGGGGTGGGGGGAAGAAGTTACCAAAACATTAGCTCCCTAATAAACTCCAGGGTTAGATGCTTTTACTGACGAGGTTTTCTAATGTTTAAGAAATAGCCGTGTTTATTGTTGCATAAGTTATTTCAAAACACAGAATAAAGAAAGAATGCTCCTCAATTTTCATTGTAAACTGTTATAACTCTAATTCTCAAGCCTACAAAAAAAAAAAAAAAAAAAAAAAAAAAAAAAAAAAAAAAAAAAAAAAAAAAAAAGAAAAGAGCAAAGAAAATCATAGACCAGAGTTTGCAAACACAGGTGTCTATAAGAACCAGAAAGTATCAATAATATAAATGTATAAAGTTGATTGGATGAGAAGCTGATTGGATAAGAAATGACAGGGAGAAAGGAGAGCTACAGAAACTGAAGAGTATGTATACCTTCATGGGAATTTAAAATCACTTTAAACCCCTGAGCTGGTCAAATAAACAAGCCCCATGAGTCACTAGTTTGCAGCCTCTGTCTAGTCCAATCTCTATTATAAACATAAATGTAAAAATCCCAAATGAAATACTAGCAAGTCCAATTCAACCTATACTACATGAAAAAAAATGACCAAGTTACATTTACTCTAAAGGTTGCAGAAATGTTTTAATATATGAAAATTATTTTTTAATAATCCATCATCTCAATAGGTCACATTAGAAAAACCCATATGATCATTTCAAGAGGTGTTGGAACTTACGTCCTGACAAGCAGAGGCCCAGGGATCCAGAGCTGGGTTGGATGTGGGCTGGCAGAGGGTGTCCCCAAAGTAGCATCTAGGGATAAAATCAGCACCAGGCCCAGGTGAGAGCCCAGGGAAGTGTCACTTCAAGGAAATGAAGGTGAGAAGATAGAGCCTGGGAAGATGCTTGGAGGCAGACTTGGGGGCTTTACTGCAGGGACCTCCATGTCCTCTGGTTCTGAGCCAGGTTTGAACTCTAGCTGCTGAAAATGCATTTGAAAGCATTCAGCATCCATGCCTCTAAAATAGCCCTTAAAGCTGAGACTCATAGGACAATGCCTTAGAGAAAGGATATATCATACAAAGTAGTCCACTTAAAACTAAAAAACTGCTTTCCCATTCTGATATTCTGTGGAGTCATTTTGTATTTTCAAGACTTTCTACAATAAAGGGAGGGGGGCATCATAATAAAAATTACAGGGGGAACCTGAATAGAAGAGGGGACAGAGAGGAACAATGAACCTTGGATTTTATGTGTCAAATCTAAATCACTCTGTTCATGTTACACTTCAATAATAAAGTTGTTTTAAAAAATTTGTTAAATCTAAATGGATACTGATAGAGTGATAAATGCTAAATAAAGAGTCCCACACCTCTACTTCATACTATATACAAAAACAAATTCTAGATGGATTAAAGACTTAAATGTAAAACTGCAAAACAAAAATTGTAGGAGAAAATATATGAGGCCATATATCTCATCCAAGAACCGGAGATCTACTAAAGGAAAACAGAAAATGAGGAACCATGAGGAATATCAGGAGGCTCAACGGGCTGAGTGCTTGCCTTGCAACTGAAAGATTTGGGGATTGAATCCCAGCCCCAGCCCCTGCAAACCCCCATGCTGAACTGTGGTGCACAACTGGTAACCACCAGCTGGATGGCGGCAAAGAGTCTCGTCTTCTATGAGGGAGGCCCCCAGGTCAGCTCAGCCGCATGCAGCCCCACATCCATCTGTGTGGAATGAAACTATGTCACAACTAATGATGTACAACTATGGAGACGGCTCTGTCCTCCCCACCTGCCTTTTCTCTGTCTCTCTTTATCTCTCTCTCTCTTTCACCTTCTCTCAAACAGTAAAAGAAATCTTTAAAAATAAATAAATAAATAAATATCAGCTATAATTCGACTAGTAATTCAAAGCAATTCACTATTTCCACTATTATCAATATTACTATTAATAACAAAAATGTATTAAAAAAAAAAAGAAACCATGAAGCAAAAGGAACATATTTATTCCCCAAAATGTTCAAAAATGTGGGAAGGTCTTAGGTCAAAGAGCAGTGATAAATTGAGGAAAATTTTTAAAGGATTAAAACTCTTAAAATCGATAAGAAAATGACCAATAATGCAATAGCAGTAGATAAACTCAGGAAGATGATGAAGAGGCAACGCTGGCAGGAGGCAACCCAGTCAAGAAACCAATTAACAGACACTCACCAGCAGAGAACCTGCAAATTAAAAAACCAAGGAGGTCACTTCTCACCTATCAGCAAAGCAAAAATTAAAAACAGCAGTAACAGCTCTCTCGGTTCCGACCTGGTTTGTGGTGACATGGCTAAATGCACTAAGGTCAAAATCGTTGGTAACTAAATATGGGACCCGTTATGGTGCCTCCCTTAGGAAAGGGTGAAGAAAACTGAAACCAGCCAGCATGCCAAGTACACTTGCTCCTTCTGTGGCAAAACCAAGATGAAAAGAAGAGCTGGGGGGGGGGGGCGGGGCGGGGATCTGGCACCGTGTGTGGTTCTTGCATGAAAACAGTAGCTGGTGGTGTCTGGACCTACAGCACCACTTCTGCCATCATGGTAAAGTCTGCCATCGGAAAACTGAAGGAATTGAAAGACCAGCCGAAGCTCCACAATTTGAAACATTGCTAGCCTATAACAAATGGGTTAATTTATGTAACAAAATAAATAAAAACAGCAATAACACCAACTAATGGAAGAGGTGCAGGAAAACAACACTCTCACATGTTGCTCTTGGAAATGTGAATGGTCACAGCATTTTAGAAAAGCAATCTGGGAATAACTATTACAATAAAAAAATTCTCTTTTCCCCAGTAATCTCATCCCTAGGAAACTCTACCGTAGAAATAAAGGCACTAGTTCATAGCAATGTGGGCAGAACTGTTTACTATAGCCTTGTGGTAGTGGCAAAACTGGAAACAAGTGAATACCCATTCAGGAAGGGAGTGAAATATTAGGCAGCCATTAAAAAGAATGAGTTAAACCTGTACCATCCAACTTGTGGGAATTTCTGCTATGTATTCATGGTTAAGGGAGAAAAGCAAGATTCAGAGTAGTGTATGCAATATGATTCAACTTATTAAATATAATACTCATCCTCTCCCCCCAGAAAACCTCTGTGTGTGAATTGTTACAAGAAAGGTGGGAGGAAGCCAGGAAGGAAGCAACAAAACTAGCTAGCCTGCATGTTAACATGAAAGGGAATGAGAAAGAAATACTTAAAAATAAGTTTCGGGGGAAGCCGGGATGGCTCAGTGGGTTAAGTGCTCACTTTGCAGCCCTGGGGACTGAGGATCGAATCCCGGCCCCGGCCTGTGCTGACCCATATGCTGTACTGGGGAGTGCCCCCAGTTCAGTTCTCACCGGGGTGAGACCCTGGCCCAGTTCCTGCCCTATGTAGCCCCGAGCCCACCTGTGGAATGAAACTATGTGGAAAAGCCGATGATGTACAACTATGGAGACTGTTCTGGGCCCTCCCCCTTCTCTCTGTCTCTGTATCTCTCTCTCTCTGTCAAGAACAATAAAAATAAATCTTAAAAAAAAAAGTTTCTACAGCTAAAAACCATGTGTGTAATGTGACCTCATTAGTGAAAAATGTGTGCATGTATAAAGATGGGGAAAAGGAAAGGATGGTCACCTGAATATTAATGATGTTTATCTGAGAGGGTAGGATTGCAGGTGACTTATTTTTCCTTATGTTTTTTCTGTTTTAAATATTATATATAATAAGTATACACCATTTATATAATCAGTGGGAAAAAAAGCTATTTTCATGGTTGGGGGGGGAGTATTGGCAGGTAGAGGTCCCTAGGGGACTTGATTTAGTGAGCACAGAAGATCAATATTTAATTAACATATCAATTGCGGGCATGTCAACTGATGTTTTCCAAAATCCTTCAAGTGTAGGTTCTCTTAAGTAGCCAAACTGTCATCTGAAACATTGTTTACAATCCTCCCATTTAACTAAGGCTGAAGAATGGAATGATTACAAATACCAAAGGGGCAGGAGACATTAAAGGTTTAATTTAAATGTCATCAAAAACCTGGATCTCCTGTATGCATCACATTTTAGAATTCCTTCTCCTGGCAACTTTGAAACCCCTTTATCACGGCTTTCAAACCTTAAAAAAAACCAAAAAACGATTTCTTTTCCCCAGACCTCATTGTACTGGTTCTTAAAGTCTTCATGTTAATCTTCAGTCTTGGTTTTGCTCTTTTTCTTACTTTCTCATGCTGCTTGGCTTCCCCGGGCTGTCTGTGTGCCTTGCTTTTTGATGGGCACTGCTTTCCGAAACTCTTCTCTTCCCTCTCTCCATGCACCTGCCAGGTTCAGGGGAGGGCTGCAGGTATTCAGCCCTTGTCTATGCTGACCTTGAACAGGCCAGGCTCTCAAAAAATGTCAGGATTAGCTGATTGAACAGGAAGTTGGGCTTCTTCTGTTCTTCCTTTCACTACGTTTATGGAGCACTATTGGGTGTCCAATACCTGGCTAAGGATTCAACAGTGAGTAAGGCATGATTTCAGAGGAACCACACCAGATGCGTGATCACAACCAGACAGTGCTGGGGAAGCACTTGAGGAGGATGCCATCGGTAGCGGGAGGGGTGGGGGGTATGGGTGGGAACAGCCGCTAAGACTTGGCAAAGGGAACAGTACATGCAAAGGTCTAGTGCATTTCCAAGGGTGGTCCTAGAAGAGCAGCATCGGTGTCAGCATCACCTGGGAACTTGCTGAAAACGCTAATCTCGGGCCCCACTCCCAACCCACCAAAACGGAAACTGAGAGTGGAACCCAGCGATGTTTTATAAAGTCTTCCAGGTGATTTTTGGCGCACCCTAGAATTGGATAAACACGGCTCTAGTAGAGGCCTGAGTGAAGTTCCTTACATGAGAGGGCGAGGAAAAAGGAAGAGGCTTTGTGAAGGCCTCTGATGCTAGTCAAGAGGGTTAAGCTTTGCCCCGTAGCTGCTAACTCCAGGGTCTCGCCAAAAGCAGGGCGTGTGGCACTTCTGCCATCTCTCCTAACTCAGCGTTTCTGGGAGCTCTGGCATTCTCTGTGCACCCTGGGGCGGAGGGTTTATCAGCGCGGAGCCGAGTTCCTCCCACTCCAAGCACCAGGCAGTGGGAAGGAGAGGTCTGGCCGCAGACCTACACCGCGGAGCCACGGATTTGCCGTCCAGAGAGAGGTGAGCACGCGCAGGAGCTGGGGCACCTGCGGAGACGGGGAAGGTACTACTCTGGACGAAGCCCTGGCAAGGGAGGACCGCGTCCCAGCCCCTGCGGCCTTGCGGGCCCAGGCCCCGCCCCCGGCCCCGCCCCGGCCCCGGCCCGCCCCCGGCCCCGCCCCGGCCCCGCCCCCGGCCCCGCCCCGGCCCCGCCCCGCGCGCGACCGGCCCGCCTCCCGTAGAGGGAGACGTTTCGCCCGCGCCCCTGCGCGCGCCCGCGGCCGGGTTGCAGGGCTGGGCGCGCGCCCCGCGTCCAGGGCAAGAAGATGGTGGCGAGCGCGCGGGTGCAGAAGCTGGTGCGGCGCTACAAGCTGGCGATAGCCACGGCGCTGGCCATCCTGCTGCTGCAGGGCTTGGTCGTGTGGAGCTTCAGCGGCCTGGAGGAGGACGAGCCGGGCGAGGTGCTCTGACGGCCGGGCGAGCAGGCGGGCAGGCCGGTCACGGGGGCGCGCGGGGTCCTGGCGGGGCTGGGGAAGTGGGGCATGGGCCTGGTACTTGCGGTGCGCGGGCGGCGGGCTGCAGCTAGGCACCCGACCCCTGGCACCCCTTCCCAGTCGAGCCTGGGAGGCTGCGCGTGGGGGCGGTGCGTGACCCGGAGGCCCGGGCCGCGGCGGGGCGGCCAGGGGGCCGGAGCGGGTTTGGGTGGAGTGGTCTCCGGCTCGGGGAGCAATGAAGGTCAGGAGCGGGGGTCAGGCACCCGAGGCGGGGCTGGGCCTGAGCCTGCTCCTGGTGGGGAGCCCCAGGCCAAACTTTCTGAAGTTGGGAGGGGGTGGGGGTGTGCGCGCCGTGGGCGAAGGAGTGAGGCGGAGGGACCCCAGGCACCCGCGTCCACCTGCGCCTCACCCCCAGCAGCCGGTGGGAAAGTGGAGCCCGGGGGTGGAACACAGTCTGGCAACTGAGGGAACAGGCAGTGACCCCGAGGGGGAAAACCTGGAGTGTCCTCGAGGCTTGGCTTCCTCAGCCAAGCCACGCCAGGTGTCTGAAGAACCTGCAAGGGTCTTTAGGAGACGGCAGGAGGAAGTAAGCTGGTGAGTTGGCCTCAGAACATTAGGGGATTGGGAAGCCCTCCTCCCCTCTGGCTCAGCTGGTTGAGCAGAACCCCAGGCCCTGGAGGAGGGGGCAAGTCCCTGCCCTCGAGGGTCTCAGTCACCCGGCTGACTGTGGTTTCAGGTGGAGGCCCAGATATGCCCTGGCCAGTGTGGTCAGGAAGAGTCCAGTGGGGTCGGGGGCCATCCTGGGAAGTTGGGAAGGATAGGCCAAGCCCTGGCCCTCAGCTGTGGGCCAGAAGGCAGGGCTCGCCTGTGCCCGCCCCACCCTGGGTTCTGATGCCCCTAGGGCTGAGTCAGATGCTCTGCTTGTCATATCCTCTCGGGCCTCGCCACCTGACAGGCTGAAGGCCATGGGAGCCCTGATGTCCACTGTCCCTTCCTGCATCTGGGCGTCTGGAAGGCCTGGTGTGGAGACTGGGAGAGCTGCCCTCGCCTGTTTTGGGTGAACCAAAAGGCTGGGGTGGTGAGGGGAGCTGGAACATAGTCACGTGAGACCATAACTCCAAAAGCAGCTGGGAGTGGGGCTGTGGGAAGATGACTCTGTGACATCTGAAGGGAGTGAGCGTGGTCTGTGTGAACCAATGAGTAGGCGGAAGAGAGTGTTTCGGGTTTAGTGTAAGAAGACTCTTCGGGCAGATGAGACATTCTAAGATGGAATGGGTGGGCTGCCAAAGCAGTTAGGGAATGTGACCCTGGAGTGTGTGAGCAGAGGCTGGTGACTTCTGGGGAGGGGCATGGCAAAACAGCCGAGACTTCTGAGAAACAAGTGGCCCTCACGGCTGCATGGTCCCCGTGAGTCTCTGGATGGGCTGAGAGACTGATGGTCTTCTAGACTAAGGTGACCAGACATCCCGCTTTTGGCGGGACAGTCCTGATTTTTAACAATTTGTCCCGTGTCCCGCGGCGTTTTAAAAAAGTCCTGATTTTTGGAAAGAATGCATGACAAGCTAGGGAACGGTGGGAGATAGACCAAATTTTTAATCAAGAACCCCCTCCCCCCCGGTCAATGGTGTCCCGCTTTACCAATGTTAAAATCTGGTCACCTTAGTCTAGACCTCAAGGTCCCTGCTACCCTTGAGGGGTGAACTGGGGCAGTAGAGTGGTTGGGATCCTGCCTTCCCACTTCCTCCCGCCAGAAGCTGATAGGGGAATCCTGGGCTGGAATGTAAAATGACCCTTGACTTACAGGTTGTACAGTTCAAGCAGCCATCAGTGTTAGGACCCCCTCAGCAGCCACCTCCCCAGCCCGCAGGGTTGCCAGGCAGCGTAACAGTGCTTAGGCAGGTGGGCACTGAGGTTGGACTGCCTGCTCCACTGTGGTGCCCGATGCCAGCATGGCTCCTAAGTGGCAGTGTGACCACTGGCAAATCACCTAACCTCTTTCCATGTCCTCATTAGTCTCCCCCCTCACGATGGGGATAATAATAGCAGCTTTCTTGTTGAGCGATTGTAAAGATGAAATGGAAATGATGACTGTGAAGTATTTGCAGGAGTTCCTGGCACACGCTGAACTTTCAGTAAATAACTCATCTCGGCACTACATGTTGGGCATAGAGATTCATTCATTCATTCATTCATTCATTCAGCAAATATTAAATCCTACTTGGTACCAGGCACTGTGTTAATACTGGACATACAGAAATAAATAAAATAGGGTTGCTGCCCTCATGGGCAGACAGTGTACAGTGTAAAGGGAATTCAGCAACTGAGTAACAAGGGGGCTGGTTTAGGGCTGCGGGAAGGAGCATGTGAGCTGAAGGAGCCAGCCAGCTGGGGAGGAGGCGGGCAGAAGGCTTTGACGTAGGCTCGCCTGGGTGCCTTCGAGGAGCAGAAAGGAGGGTGTGGTGTCTCCCCTGGAAGAAGGTTCAGCAGTTAGTCCAAGGCACATCCTCGAGACCACAGTAAGGGGCGCGGGTTTTGCTCTACGTGCAGTGGAGAGCACCTAAGGGGGTTACGCAGTGATGGGATCAGATGTGCATTTAAGATGCGCACTCTGGAGGAGGTTAGAGTGGAGGCCATGAACGACCATTAACATCCAGAGAGGCACTTTATCGTGTTCAAAGCTTTCACAAACACTGTTTCGCCACTTACTTTAAACGCAGTCTGAGAAGTCTGAAGGAGGTGAGGTGTAGTTCTCTGTTCTCTGTCTCCTGGTTCAGAGGATTTCTAGGATCTGCAGAGCCAGAAATGGCCTTGGACTTCAAGTGTCTCTTCAATGGGGAGGAGGGGGCCTCAGAGGTTAGAACACATCCAGGCCAGAGGTCAAGGGCCAGTCCCCACCCTCAGTAACTAGAGGGGACCTGACATCAGGGACTCCTGGGGGCAGCTCTCAAGGGGCCCTGCTGCGGCCCATATGAACATGCCTGGGAGGGGGCAGGGCTGAGGGCTGGCTGCCCAAGGACCCTCCCCTGTCACCCATTTCTTACTGTTGGCTCCTGGTCCCCCAGCCTTTGGGATTGTCCTTCTCAGGGTCAGCCAGCTCCCTACTGCAGTGCCGGGCACCAACATGCCCATCTCCTCCCACATCCTGCCCCCCACTGCAGCCAGCCTGGCCCTGTGCCCCGGCCACGGCCCTCCTGACCAGCCTCCTGACTCACTGATACTGGCTTCCACCCCGAAATCCCACAGCTCCTCTGCCATCTCTACCCACCGCAGCTTGATAATGCCTTTCTCTGCCTGCTGCGTGGCCAGGTCAGGTTGGCATACACATGGCTCACTGGAACTGCATTCACCTTTCCCGGGGGCTGCCCAGTCCCGGATGCCTTCTCCGATGTGGGCACAGAATGGAGTCTGCTGCCGCCTCCCCAGCCTGCCCCCATCTTGCAGGTGTCTCTTCTCAGATGGGGATAGACACGCCTGGCTCTCATTGGTGCCTCTCAAGAGATCAGAGGGCTGGCCGGGTGCCAGGCACAGAAAGCGTGGGAGCTAGGGTGCAGGGGTGGGGCTGTGGCCCAAGGTGGCTGTCTGCTTGTCATGGGAGGTGCCTGCCTTGTTCCAACAGGGAAACGAGAGGAGGAAGGTCTTGGGGAGGTGAGGGGCAGAGGAAACTCAACCCACCAGAGTGTCTGAGGGCCTTTGGCCCACCCCCCCACCCCTGATTTCACAGTTCGCCAGTTCCAACTCCCCTTCCAGTAATAATAACGGGGATGACAGCATTTACTGAATGCTGAGCCTAAGCCAAGAGCTTTGTATTCAATCATTCATTCATTCATTCATTCAATAAGTACTTATTGAGTGTCTACCATTATCAGACATTCATCTGGGCTCTTGGAATATATCAATGAACAAAACAAAAAACCCAGAGCATTTGAGATCTCGCTTTTGGCCAACTGTCTTCTTCAGTTTTGGTTTAAATAAACTCTTATAAAAACAAAACAAACAAACAAACAAGAAGCCCTCATGTCTTCCTGGAGCTGACATTCCTCTGAGGGGAGGGACACAGAATGACAGGATGTAAGTGCGTTGTAGGAGAGAAGGCAGCCATGCTACAGGGAAATTCAAGCAGAGGATGAGGGAGGGCTGGAGTTTTAAATGCGGTGTCTCGATTGGCCTTACTGAGAAGACACCATCTGAGCACGGAATTGAAGGAGCAAGAATGAGCTGCAGGGACGTCTGGGGAAGAGCATTCCAGGAGCAGGGGACAGGCAGAGGTGACAGTGATGGAGGCAGTGAGAAGTCATCCACTTCCAGATGTAGTTTGAAGCCAACTCCAACAGAATTTACTGATGAGCCATTGGATGTGGGCTGTGAGGGAAACGACAGTCAATGGTGACTCCCAGAAGATGTTGCTGCTCGCTGACATGGTGAAGACTGATGTAGGAGTGGGTTGGGGAGGAAAATCAGGAGTTCACTTTTGGACTTGTGGGGTTGAGAGGGCTCTCAGGAGATGTCAAAGGGGCAGGCAGTTAAACACCTGAAGGTTCAAGGGAGCAACCCAGGCCAGATGGAGAAACCCGGGGGTGGATGGAGTTGAGAGGCTGAGGCAGATCATCCACAGAGCTGGGACAAGGAAAGGCCCAGCGCAGCCTTGGGAGATTGGGAGGGCTGGTGCGTGGCCACGAGGCAGTGGAAACACAGGGAGGGCATCCTGAAAACTAGGTGAGGAGGCTGACGTCCAGTAAGTCATGCTGCTGAAAGGCCGGGTCAGAAAGAACTTGTGGCATTTATGGAGTAGCAAGAAAGGAATGTGGGCGCTGCTGATGGAGACAGCTCTTGCTAGCTGCATTATCTCATTTGACACTCACATGTTCCTCCTGTATTTTACAGCTGAGGGGACATGCGCAAAGAAGGTAGGTGGCTGTTGGGGAGTGGCCGAGCTACCCTGGGGACCCCTGAGTAGTCACACAATGCCTCTTGCTCCTCTGTCCCTTCCACCAGACACCAACTAGATCTCCCCTAGGTGCCAGCTACCCCGCTGGGCACTAGGGAGATGGGGCTGATGTGACAGTCTCCCCTGGAAGCTCAGTCTACAAGAGAAATGCCCCTCTCTGGGGCAAACGGGATGGCTTCTCATGAGGGGTCTTGGAGCTGGATCTTGAAGGATGGATGGGATTTGGTCAGGCGGGGAAAGGGGGTCGAGAGAGGGCTGGGAGAGCTGGGGAAGCGGGTGGGTACGTATGCCTTTTAAGTGACCTGCCCCCCTCGGGAAGAGCCCAGGTTTGAGAAGGGGCAGCAGGAGCCAGGTAGCTGCGAAGGCCCACTGCTCAGATGTCCTTTCCAGAGAACTTGCTTTGAGAAGCGGTTGGTTGCCCTTCTCGCCCTGGCTGGGCATTTCCCCAACAGCCCCAGCCAGTGACTGAGGGTGGCGGTGGTACCAGGGCTCACATCTGCGGCCTGTCTTTGCCCTGGAGCTTCCATTAGCTGGCTGAGGCCCTCTGAGCTGTACGCTCGTCCAGAGCTCTTCCTGCCTCCCCCCTGCAGAGGTGTCCAGCTGCTGGGCAGTCTGAGGCTGCCCGCTGACTCCCCTCCTGCTCCTTGTCGCCCACAAGTGTTCCCCCACTGACAGTCTTGCACCTGCCTGTCTTGGCCTTTGCTTCCCAGAGAACCCAGCCAATGCTGGGTGCTCAGGTTGCACCTCTGTCCTCCCTGCCAGACAAGTCCCCTTCTCTCCTTCGTGGCCTCGGGGCTGCCACGTGGAAATTTAGGCGGCAGAAGGAGTTTCTCCTGTGTCTTCCCAGCCGGGCTGGAGTGGGCGTGCAGGGCGGACACTCTTGTGTCCTCTGCAGGGTCTCCACACGCTTTGCTTGTGACGTAAGCGGATATTCATTTTCACATGTGCTGAGGAGGAAATGTGGTACTGAGTCCAGAGCATGGAGGAGGCCCCATGCATGGTAGTGGGTGCAGTAGTGGGGACGTGGGTGCAGTGGTGCCGTGGAGGGGCCGCCGCGCCGCAGCTGGCTGGCCCAGAACTCCCAGCAGAAGTGCTGTTTGAACAGAGTCCTCAGGTGAACAGAGCCTCTCTAGGTAAAGGGGAGCAGGGGGCTTGGGGCCTGCGGCCAGCAGGGCGCTCAAGGGACAGGAGGAAAGTGGCGGTCGCAGTGACCTGTGTCTGCCTGTCTTTTACAGAAAGGAAGGCAGAGGAAGCCGCGGCCGCTGGACCCAGGCGAGGGCTCCAAGGACACAGACAGCTCAGCGGGACGCCGGGGCAGTGCCAGCAGAAGGCATGGGCGCTGGCGGGGCCGGGCTGAGAGCCCCAGTGTGCCCGTGGCCAAGGTGGTGCGGGCAGTAACCAGCCGGCACAGGGCCAGCCGGCGGGTCCCCCCTGCCCCACCCCCAGAGGCCCCGGGCCGCCAGAACCTGAGTGGGGCGGCAGCCGGGGAGGCCCTGGCTGGGGCGGCTGGCTTCCCACCACACGGTGACACCGGGAGTGTGGAAGGTGCCCCCCAGCCCACGGACAACGGCTTCACCCCCAAGTGCGAGATAGTGGGCAAGGACGCGCTCTCTGCACTGGCCCGGGCTAGCTCCAAGCAGTGCCAGCAGGAGATTGCCAACGTGGTGTGCCTGCACCAGGCCGGGAGCCTCATGCCCAAGGCTGTGCCCCGGCACTGCCAACTGGCTGGTAAGAGGCAGGCATGGGTGCATAGGTGGCAGTCCCAGGTGTGACAGGGCAGGGATCCCACCCCCATTTCTCAGAGGGGCCCACCCCCCTTGCCTTGTTGGTCGTAAGTGCAGCAAGTGGCAGAGGCGGAGCGGGGACCCAGGAGTGTGGGGCTCTGAGTCTGGGCTTCTTCCTTGGAAGACAGGCAGCCCATCTGACCTTCACCCTGTGACCTGGGCAGGGACCTCACTGACACCCATTCTCCACTCAGGGAAGATGAGCCCCGGCATCCAGTGGGATGAGGCCCGGGCCCAGCAGCCCGTGGACGGCCCCCCAGTACGAATCGCCTACATGCTGGTGGTTCATGGCCGTGCCATCCGCCAGCTGAAGCGTCTCCTCAAGGCTGTCTACCATGAGAAGCACTTCTTTTATATCCACGTGGACAAGGTACCGTGGGGGTGAGGCTTGGGGGGAAGGGGACCAAGCAGGTCTGAGTGAGCAGAGCAGAGACCCAGAAGGTCACAGACAAGCAGTGTTTCTGACCTGCTCCGGTGACCCAGAGTCAGGGAAACAAGCCTAGAATGTGGGAGCAGCCAGCACCAGGTGACATGGCTCTGCCCTGCGCTCTCCCCATTCCGCTGGGAAAGCCGGGATGGCTCAGTGGGTTAAGCACTCGCTTTGAAGCCCCGGGGACTGAGGATCGAATCCTGGCTCCAGCCCAGGCGGACCCACATGCTGAACTGGAGTGTGCTTCCCAAGTGCGGTGAGGCCCAAAAAAAAAAGTCCATTCCGTGTCACTTGTACTCTGTCCCAGGTTTAGGGTGGGGTGGGAGGTTGTGATGCTGAGGGTCCACCTTCGGCTACTGAGTGTCTCCTCCACCCGCCCCCCAGCGCTCCAACTACCTGCACCGGGAGGTGGTGCAGCTGGCCCGGCAGTATGACAACATGCGGGTGACGCCATGGCGCATGGTCACCATCTGGGGTGGGGCCAGCCTGCTGAGAATGTATCTGCGGAGCATGCAGGACCTGCTGGAGGTGCCTGGCTGGGCCTGGGACTTCTTTATCAACCTCAGTGCCACCGACTACCCAACCAGGTGTGGGGTGGGGCTCTGACCCCTCCAGATGGGAGGCGGCCTATCTAGGCACTCGGGTTGAAGGGCCTTGACAGACTCCTTCCTCTCCCAAAGGCCTCATTCTGGGACCCACACAGCCCAGACTTCGTCCCTTGGCCCCAGCCATGTTTTAGGGGAGGGGCTGGTGAAAGGTGATGTGATGATTGAGAGTGGCAGGAGATGGGGAGGCAGAGGAGGAGGTGTGTACCATGGGTGCTGGGTCAGATAACAAGAATGGGGTGATCTTCCTCAGGGGCCTCAAGATGCCCACCTCCCCAGAGCATCAAACAGGTAGGGCATGTGACCAGGAGGCCAAGCGCTAAGATGAAGCATGCTGGAGGGAGTTTCTCTGGGCCGGGGATTGAGCAACCGCTCACACGTGGGACCCACACCCTATTCCCTCTCCAGGACCAACGAAGAGCTGGTGGCTTTCCTGTCCAAGAACCGGGACAAGAATTTCCTCAAGTCACATGGCAGGGACAACTCCAGGTGAGGGGGGTGGGGGGTAGGAGGCCCTCACCCTGGGGTCTCGTCATAACCCCTCCCACTCAGGGGCCTCCATACCAGTCACCGAGAGAGAAGCGCTGGTTCCTAGGCAGATGGGAGAGCCTGGACCCCCACGCTGCATGGCCCTCAGCCGCAGCTGGTCTGCCACCTGCAGGTTCATCAAGAAGCAGGGCCTGGACCGGCTCTTCCACGAGTGCGACTCGCGCATGTGGCGCCTGGGGGAGCGGCAGATCCCGGCAGGCATTGTGGTGGACGGCGGCTCCGACTGGTTCGTGCTGACGCGAAGCTTCGTGAACTATGTGGTGTACACAGACGACCCACTCGTGGCCCAGCTGCGCCAGTTCTACACCTACACGCTGCTCCCAGCTGAGGTGGGTGACCCAGGCCCTCGCCCAGGCCGGGAAGGGCGCAGCGGGTGCCCACGGCTCAGTCCCTGCCCTGCCGCCCGCAGTCCTTCTTCCATACGGTGCTGGAGAACGGCCCGGCCTGCGAGAGCCTCGTGGACAACAACCTTCGGGTCACCAACTGGAACCGCAAGCTGGGCTGCAAGTGCCAGTACAAGCACATTGTGGACTGGTGTGGCTGCTCCCCCAACGACTTCAAGCCGCAGGACTTCCTACGGCTGCAGGTGCTGCCCTAGGACCCCTTGCTAGGGCCTCGCCTCGGCCTTTCATGGGGGTCAGTACAGGACTCAGGGTGGGTCAGTGAGAGAACTGGGGGCAGTCACCCGGAACGGCCTTCGGGGCTCGGGGGCTGCAGTGGCCGCTGGAGAAGCCCTGGTGGCTGATCTCTGGGCAGTGCTGGGAGGGGCCTCCCCGCTGCCCTGCTTGCAGGGACCTCCAGGTCCCTTCACCCTTCTTGCCTCTCCCACTGCAGCAAGTCTCCAGACCCACCTTCTTCGCCCGGAAGTTTGAGTCGACTGTGAACCAGGAGGTGCTGGAAATCCTGGACTTCCACCTGTATGGCAGCTACCCCCCTGGCACACTGGCCCTCAAGGCCTACTGGGAGAACACCTACGATGCGGCCGACGGCCCCAGCGGGCTCAGTGATGTCGCGCTCACTGCTTACACCGCCTTTGCCCGCCTCGGCCTGCGCCATGCCTCCACTACCGCGTCCCCGCTGGCCACCCCACTCTGCAGGTGAGACCTCTTGACACATGGCAGGCCCTCAGGGTGTTGTGATGTAGGGGGAGGCCAGTCAGAAAGAGACAGCCCCTGCCCCCAGTGTGAAGCAGGGGAAAATGCAAATAAAATAAAGACGGCTGGAGCCAGGCACGTAGGTGCTGTGGGTGTGAGATTTGGGGCAAAGGAAGTGCTTGGGGATGGGACTCCCCAGAGCACCCTCCCTGGGACTCCACGCCAAGTTGGATGTATTGATGGCATCTCCCTTTCTCCCTGCTGGAACCTTAGGTTTGAGCCCAGGGGCTTGCCGTCCAGCGTGCACCTGTATTTCTATGACGACCATTTCCAGGGCTACCTGGTGATGCAGGCGGTGCAGCCCTCAGCCCAGGGGCCGGCGGAGACGCTTGAGATGTGGCTGATGCCCCAGGGGTCCCTGAAGCTCTTGGGACATAGTGACCAGGCCAGCCGGCTCCAGAGTTTGGAGGTGGGACAGGCCCTCCCCTTGCTTCCTCCTGACCCCCAGGAAGACTCAGGGTAGTGGGAAGAAAGGGTCACCACGGGAGGGGCAAGGACTGGGTTAGGCCTTTCAGGACTGGGTTTGTGGGCTCATCTTTCCCAGTGATGGCAGCCTTGGCGATGCCCCGTGCACATGCCTGTGTCACCTCCACATGCATACATGGAGGAGCACTTTGCACTTGGGGTGCACAGAGGACATACAATGAGCAGGGCGGGACTGTAGTTCCCCTACAGTGCAACCCATCTTCTAACCTCCAGGGATTGTCTTCTAGGGGGCCTTGGACATTCCATTCGGGTCATAGGTGAGGCTTTTCAGTGTCTCCTCAGTCTCATCCTCAGTGGCCTTGACTTTGTGTGGGGCTGGTCTCTGGCAGGACTTTGGACCCCATCTCTGCTTTCCTGCCTCCACCACTACAGAGCAGGTCAGAATGGAAGCCTAGAACAAACCTCAGGGCTGGGACAAATGTTAAAGAAATCCTAGTGCGAGCCCTTTGTTTTGCACGTGGGGAAACTGAGGCCCAGAAGGAGACTGACTAGCTCAAGGTCACACACACAGCATCAGAGTAGAGAGGACTTTCCCCCCCAGGCTCCTGCCCAGCTGCCTCCTTCCCTACAGGTTGGCACTGAGTGGGACCCCAAAGAGCGTCTTTTCCGGAATTTTGGGGGGTTGATGGGGCCACTGGATGAACCTGTGGCCATGCAGCGCTGGGCCCGGGGCCCTAACCTCACAGCCACTGTGGTGTGGATCGACCCCACCTATGTGGTGGCCACGTCTTACGACATCGTGGTAGACACGGAAACCGAGGTCACGCAGTACAAGCCCCCACTGAGCCGGCCCCTGCGGCCAGGTGCCTGGACTGTTCGATTGCTTCAGTTCTGGGAACCCCTGGGTGAGACCCGCTTCCTCGTGCTGCCCTTGACCTTCAACCACAAACTACCTCTCAGGAAAGGTAAGGATCTAGTTCCCCAAATGATGCCCAGAATGGGATTTGCCAGGCAGGTGATGCCAAGAAGGTGACCATCAGAACAGACCCCATCACTAGAGTGGGGGAAGGGGAAGGGCAGGAACTTGATTGCCCATCCCTTAGCACCCTAGCGCCGGCGCTGGTATGGTAGAAAGGGGAGCTTTGGAGTCGGCAGACTTGGCTTTGGAACATGGCTCTGACACTTTAATTGGGCTTTTATCTTGGCAAGTTATTACTGGACCTTCCTGAGCCTCCATCTTTCTACATGTGAAGTGGGAGTAATACAGCTATTGGAGACGTCCTGGTTGCATGGAACACAACATGAAAAAGGGGAAGCTAGTGGAAGAATGCAGGGCTCTGCCCCACAGGACCCAGGAAATGTCTCAGGTCTCCCTTGGAACCAGAGGGGCTTTCTCAGTCTCCCTGGAGCCATCTTGTCCCTCATCCTGTCCTCTCTGTGTGTCAGTTCCAGGCTCTGGCTTCTCGATACATGATACATGGCCTCTTGTGCAACAGACACTGACCAGGGCCTCTTGGTCTCCAAGTTCTACATTCTTGGGACAGCACATCTGATTGGCCATCCTAGTTCATTGTGTGACTGGGATGGCAGGGTCACAGGGCCCTCCATCCACTTGGCTGAAGCTAAGGGAGCAGACTCTGAACATAGGCTGCAGGTTCCTGAAAGGGGGCCTAATTCAAGTAACTACCCCTTGGGAGACATTCGGGTCGAATACGTGGGTAAAAGAGGCTGGTATGCAGTAGGTGCTCAGTAGGTAGGTAGATGTTTCCTCCCTCTGGTCACATGCTATCACGAAGGTCGGTTAGAGTGGGGGTAACCCAGAGGAGGATGGGGTCCTGGGGGGCTATGGCAAATCCAGAGCCAGAGGCCTCACAGCCTGATGGAGGGGACTGGGGAAGAATGGAGGCCAGCGTACAGCGGCCTTGAATGACTGGTTTTCATAGACAGAGAAGGGTATTCTAAGCTGAGGGAACAACGTGGGCAGGTGTCTGGTGCATGAGGGGACAGGGTGGTGGAGAGTAGGATGCAGGGCGGGGGGTGGCAGGAGGGCAGGCTGGGGAAGCAAGCAGGGCCCCCGCAGCTGGAGGGCTTCTTATGGCTCTAGGGATCATTGGACATGGGCGTGGGTGTCACACACCAGACTATTCCCGGAAAGTTACCTTATTTTTTAAATACCTCAGACCCACTGTTTTCCTTAATCTTCAAATTGGGGATTATGGGATTAGTGTCTTGGTTTTATAAAACTAACCATTTTACAGGCATAGAAAGTTCAGTCGATTAGCCCAAGATCACAGGTCACTCAATAAGATGTGACTCGGTGGCAGAGTTGGGACAGGAACTGGAGTGCCCACACTGACTCCCAGGGTCTGGTCTTCATGGGATCGGTTGGCTAGGATGTGCTCACTGACTGCTCTTCACCCCCAGATGATGCCAGCTGGCTGCATGCCGGGCCCCCCCACAACGAGTACATGGAGCAGAGTTTCCAGGGCCTGAGCGGCATCCTGAACCTGCCTCCCCCAGAGCAGGCGGAGGAGGCCGCCCGGCAGCACGCAGAACTCACGGGCCCCGAGCTCGAGGCCTGGACCGATGGGGAACTGAGCGGCTTCTGGTCTGTGGCTGGACTGTGTGCCACGGGCCCTTCCACCTGCCCCTCCCTAGAGCTCTGCAGACTGACCAGCTGGAGCTCTCTGTTTCCCGACCCCAAATCGGAGCTGGGGCCTGTCAAAGCAGATGGGCGACTCAGGTAGCAGGGCCCCAGCCAGCACCTCCGGAAGACCGGGGGATTGCACCTTACAGACAACGGAGGGGCGTGCCCCCTGCCCACAAGCAAGGACCGGAGGCCCAGGCAGCACACCCAGGTCAGCCATCAAGAACCCGCACAGACGGCAGGGAAGGTGGACATAGTGTTTACTACTGCTAATGGCTCTGCTGGGGACCAGAAGGTGACAGGAATGGGGGGAGAAGGGCTCCAGCTTCCACGCCCCCCTATTCCAAAACTCCCCCTCTAGTTGTTTGTTTGTTTAAGGAAATGGGTTGTGGGGGCAGGAACTGGAAACAAAAGATGTGCAATAGGGCTCAGAGCAGCCCCAGGAAGTGGGCCCTGGCTCTGGGGAGCATCTGCTATTGCTCTGGAGGAGGCAGGGGCTGCCTCACCCTCTAGGGCCTCATCCCCCAGCCCAGACCTGTGCTGCTCACGGCTGAGGCTCTAAGTGCAGTGCCAGGCTCTGAGGCCCAGAGAACGGGTGATTTGGGGGAGCACGGCAGAGCTGGACTCTAGTGGGACAGCCTCTCTCTCCTCTTGTAGCCAGGGGACCTTAGAAGAGGGGGTGGGGCTGGCTCTAGGGCTTTCCAGCATACCCTGCCCCAACGGGAAAGGCAGGGCCCCAGGGCCTGCTGAGACCCATGCAGAGTCTCCCAGGTACCCAGAACTGCAAGCAGGGCCTGGGCTCCCGCCCTGCTGGGGCGAGCCCTCGTGAGCAGCATGGGAAGACGACTCTGTCAGGGCTCTCAGAGGAACCTGGAGCAGCACTGTGCCTGACGCTGAGTGTGAAGTTGAAATATGCAACAGAAGAAATATATCTCTATCTCTGAGCTCAGCTTCTGTGTTTTTCCTCCTGGGTGTTGGCAGCCATCACTGTGGGGCCTTCTAAGTCTTGGCTGGTACTTTGGCAGCCATGAGGTGGAGGTCTCCTTCCAAAGAGTGGCAGCACTTTAGAATCCTTCAAAGAACCAGAAGGGATGCAAGAGCCTATCTAATTTAGCTCTGTCTTTTTCTGAGGGGCATAGAGGTCCAAGAGGCTCCGAGTCACCATTGCCACCCAGCAGGCCAGTGGGAAAGCAGTTCAGTTGAGAGTCCTGACCCCGCCCTTCCACCCCTGCTGCCAGGACAAGGCAGATGTCAGCTGCTTTGCCTTTGGAGTCCCTAAGGCCCATCCCAGAAGCCCCTCACCCTGCTTCCCGCCTAGTCCTGAGTTATAGAGCAGCCTCAAGAACGGAGGTGATGCCAGCCATAGCCTGCTGGTTGCATTTGGAGCTTGTCCCTTTAGGCACAGCGGCAGCTGTGGCTTGGGTCCCTGGCTAGTACCCCAGGACCTGGGAGGGCCATGTTGGAAAGGGTTCTCCCTCCCTTCCTCAGGCCCCCTGTCCCCTCTGACGCCTGCCATTGCCAGCTAGGGCTCAGTATCAGTCCCTCACACCTACTGCCCATGGGAGTGAGGGTGAGGGGTTCTCAGACCCTTGTCAGCCAGTCACACTGGTCTGGTCGGCTCAGCTCAGCTTGTAGAACAAAGGGCTCAGTGCCTGTCCAGCCTGCCCCACGTCACGTTTTCTTAGTTGCCAGGAGAGGGCACCCCTGACCACCAGTAATAGCGCTGGGGTTTTCTGTTTGGCTGCTGAGCTGACCCTGCATGCAGCATCTCATTTAATCCTCACGACCTTAGGAGGCAGACACTTCTCTCCATTCAGCACATTGGGAAACTGAAACGGAGCCCAGTCATAGCTAGTAGGTGGTGGCAGCAGGCTTCAGTTGGAGCAGGCCTCCACATCGCTGTCACTACATTCTGCTCTCCTCAGGGCAGGGACCCAGGAAAGAACTAACAAGAGCTCCAAGAAAACTGTTTTGGTTCAAGGGCTAAGATGACGGTTATTTTCTGGGTCCTATTTTAGTGAACATAAGAAGTTCTACTCTGGTTCTCTAGAATTTTTTTTTTAATCAACTCTTAGGTAAATGAAAAGAAAATTTAGCAACTAGGTTCAGTATATCAGACCCAGGCAGTAAATATCAGAACATTTAGACTGCTGGCCAAGAACTGACAGGCCAGCCTGCAGGTTTAACCCCAGCTGTGGCTGTGCTGTTGTTAGGCTAGCACAGCCCCTGTTTCAGACCCTGCCCCTGCCACTCCCACCCTGTCACACCAGGTCCTAGTTACTCATTATTGTCACCTGCTGAGAACACGTTGCATTTGCACTTTTAGCCCTCTGGGTCATAATCCTGATGGAGGGTTCTGAGTTCATTATTTCGAGGAGGAAGCCCAACAATGGTATGGGTTCAAAATTCCCCCTGACAATTTCCAATTTGCAGGCCCTCCAGAACTACAAGTTCACCCCACCCCCACTGCTCTGCTTGCACTTTTTGACCCCATGGTTTATAAGCACAGGGACCAGGCTCCACAACTCCTGATGGGTTCAGGGGAGCAAGCTTGGCTGTGGGGGGACCCTCCGGGCCTCTCCCCTGTTCAGGCCACTGAGGCAAGTGTTGACTGCAGCTTCTCTGTGGACTAGGGCTAACAGCCTGGAGGCTGGGGTTTTTTAAGCCTTCTTTGAAATGCTCCCCTGGCTGGGCCTCTGGGGTCAAGGTCAGGATTCCAGCCAGGCTGGATGGAGATTGGGGGTGGGGGGGCTGGTTGGGGCAGGCTGGGCCCCGGGACCTGCACCATAATTCCTTTGGAAGGAGAGGGAGGGCCAAGGAGGGGAGGCTTTTGTATTTTGTGGCCCATGTGCCTGGTTTTCAGGGCAATGATGGACATCATGGTTCCATTAGAGGTGGGAGCCAAGACCAGAGGACAGCCAACTGGCATCCGGAGCCCAGTTCCCTGGGCCAATGGGAAGTGGAGGGGGCAGAGTTGGGCTGGGAGGGAACCAGGGACTGAGAAGTGAAGAGATCTGGACGAGTTGGAACTCACCTGGCTGGCTGTCAGGTTTAGCAGAAGCCAAGCCCATTCCCACCAACTCCTTTTGAAGGTTCCTGAGGGACCCTTGTGGCTGCCAGGCCTGCAGAGGGGAATGCCACCTATGAGACATCTATGGGACACTAGGTCATGGCGTGCTATTGACCGGGACAAGCAGGGGCAGAGCCAAGAAGCTGGAGAGCTGCTCACAGATACCCCAGCTTTGAATGAAGTTCCTTTGGGCCAGGGTTCCTGGGTTGGGAGGTGGACTTGGGCAGGGCATTGGGGGTCTGGGGGGGAGAACCAGTCCTGTGGCCCTGCTGGCTGTCCTCAAGGTCACTCAAGGCTGATGCCCTTTCTTGGCACCCCTGCCACAGCTGCTCCATGTGTAGACATTGCCATGGATAGCAAGCAGCCTCCTGGCCATAGTTGTGGCCACTGGTGAGTACCTACTGCTGTCCAGTTGGGGCAGATACCACAGGCCAGCCCCTCATCATAGGCCAGAAGCCCAGCCTTTTCATCTGTAGGGTCACCTGGAGCCAGCCACTTGGGAAGAATGCTGTGTATGGTTGGTTTGTGATCTCTGAGGTCCCGGCCCTGTTGGCACCGAGTTCTATGATGCCACAGTCTACGATAGTGGAAGAGGGGCTTGGCACCAGTAGTCTGAGTTCAGGTTCTTGAATTCTCCCCTGCCTCCTCACACCCACTGTCTCAAAGGGTGTCTGTGCCTGCCACCAGGTCCTTCCCCGCCCCAAGTCTGTCCCTCTGTAAACTCCCCTGCACATCTCACTCTGTCCCTGGGCTGAAGGAAGGCAGGGTAAAGCTACCCTGCTCTCACTCACAAACCTCTGCCACAGGGAGTTTATGTAGCAGCAAAATGGAACCTGCTGCCTGCACCTGTTTCCCCTGCGTGTCAAGCTGATACTAGACCCAGCCAGGTCATTCCTACCCAACTTCTGGAGAATTCAGTCTGGGGAGGTGAGGTGGGCCAGGTCCAGGCCGAAGCCCTGCCTCTGCCCCTGGGGCTGGGGGTGGGGACTCATCCTTGCCATCCGTTGCTGCCGTTGTACCAGTGTGAGCCCCAGTGCTGCCAGGGCCTCTGCTCCTGCCAGTTCTTCCTGAACCCCAGCCAACAGGTAAGCAACCCCTTTCCTCCACGCCCCCAACCCTAATCCCAACCAAAGGGCACCTGCTTTCCATTCACAGGGAGGGGCCTTCAGAATCTACTCTCTAGAATGCATCTCCCAGCCTGGGCTCCACCCAGGCAAGGACAGCAGTGTAGGAAGGGTGAATAACATCCGAACCAGTCTCCTTGGTGGCCATTGTCAAACAGGACCCAGCACTGGGAGCTGCTGAAGAAGACAATGGTCTTCCTAGCTCTCCAAGGAACTGGGGCCCACCCTGTCTGTAGCTCCCAGGGGACAGCCTGGAGCTGGCTTCTGTGGTAGGGTGATGACCACAGTACTGTCAGTCTTCCCCCCACGAATAGGGCACCATATGGAATCCTAGGTACAGAAAACGAAATAAACCTGACCTGCAGCCTCCTCAGGCTCTGACCTCCCAAGTTCTGGCACCAGACAAGGGGACAGAGTGGGGACAGGAGGAGGTCTTCTCTGACTCTCCCTCCAAGTGCTCTGAGCGGGCTGCCAGATCGTGAAAGAATGAACGAGTAGCCAGAAAGGAGTAGAATCTCTTGACACATGCGTGCATCTCATTTCAAATGCTGAGGATCTGAGCTCTGGGCCTTGGACTCAGAGAACTAAAGGGACAGAGAGAGGAGCACAGGAACAGAAGTTTGGGCTCTGCTCTCTTGCCCGATAGCCATAAACTCCAAGCGTCACCTTGAGTCACCCTTCATGATCCCCAGGATGGCCCACCTCCCTACTTCAGCACCATGGACGGCCCCACTGAGGCCCAGACAGTGGAAAGGTGCTAAGAGTCCTGGGGGATACATGTGAGGGAGGGCCCTTGGGGTTGCCACCTGAGAGTGAGGGGATACATGTGTGCCAGGGGCCAGAATCCAGGCCAGGGGCCTAGAGTGGCAAGAGGAAGGATGGGGTGAAGCCTAGAGACTTCTTGGAGGTGGACTTGTAGCGGCCCCACTTAGGCTCACCCAGGGGAGGAGGGTCCAGCTGGAAGCCGGAGAAGGCTGTGCAAGACTGCCTGGCTCCCTTGGCTTTTCTCGGTTACAGAGCTATCTGCAGAGGGGTGTGGTACTCTGTGTGGGGCTGCCCTTTGGCAGCCGGCTTGTCTGCACAGCTGTGTCCCAAAGAAGGGTCAGCAGCCGCAGATCCACCAGCTGACTGTATAACGCTTCAGGCTCTGGGCCTGCAGAGCAGTGAATGTTCAGCGGCTCCAGCCTTGCATGCCCTGGAGAACTGAGCTTTTTTCTTATTACTCTTATACACACAATGCCCAATTACAGCCCTGTGGGCCAGGATAGGGTAAGGGCCACTGATGGAGAACCCCAGAATTTGGCTGGAGACCCTACTTTACCCTTCTGAGTAGAGGGAAAGATGGCAGTCACAGCTAAGGAAGCCTGTTCTTATAACTCAGGACAGGCTCCTGCAGCAGGGTTTCCATGGAGCCAACAGTTCTAGGACTCAACTTGTTCCCAGGAAGAACCAACACTGGGACATAGAAAGCAGCTGTCCAAAGGGCATGCGTGTATGGGGGTTGCGCGCGCGCATGTGTGTGTGTGTGACTGGCTAATGTCTTTGCTCTCCTAACCCTCCAGGTGCCACCAAGCTATGGGAGCCCCTAAGGTCGTTGCCTGCATAACCATCTAACCAAGGTTTGCTGGCCCGCCCCAGGAAGCAGCCACCTGCCCTTCTCAGGGAAACACTGCAGTGTAGGAAGGAGCAGCCTCCTCTGTCCTGTCCCTCCCCGCCTCCCCAGGGGACTGGCAGGGACATCACTGAGCCTGTGGTGATGTCCCCATAAATCTCCCCGAGCTGGGCCTTGGTACATGAGACCTCACAAGAAGGAAGCTGAAGTGAACCTCAGCAAACCCAGGGTCACCTTTGCCAAGGATCTGCTGCAGGTGGGCCTAAGAGAACAAGGTGATAAATTCAAGACAGAGTCCTTGGAAGGAAGCCACTGGGCTCTCCAGGCCCTTTGGGGCAGCAGCCAACACTGCCTACCTCCAAGGATTAGGAAAATCGTTGGCACCAACTGAGACTTCCTGGCCCTTCCACTTGAAGCCAAGGCTCTAAAGATCTTGCGTCAGAAAGACAATAAAGGTCTGCCTCAGCCCACCCCAGGCCCAGATTCATTATTCCTGAAGCCTGATTTTTTGCTGCTGTTTATGGTTCAAGATAAACCAAGAAACCCGAAGAGTGTGAGCTTGGTGTCTCTCCATGTACGCAGGAAGAGGCCCACCCGCCACCCACTCAGAATTCCGAGGCAGATGGGGACCCTCTGCTCTGACCCTGCACAGGCAGGAAGGGGTCTGCCATGTGGCCATTTTTAGGGCTGCCACCCCAGCTCCCTCCAGATGTGGCTGCAGAAAAGGAACATGGCCCATTGCTTCCTGTTGGCCCTTTCCACCTAGTCTTCTCAGGGTCCAGCCCAACTTCTTTGGGCTCGAGGGAAAATAGCAGTGACACCCTCAAACACAAGCTCTCCCCTTCCGTCCCCCTCTGGGGGTGGGGTGCTAAAGCAATCCCTCCTCAAAGTCCCCTCTTGTCATTTCCTCACTCTTGACTAGAGAGCATGCAGAAAGGCCAGCAAGTCAGTCAGCAGCTCCGTCCAGGTTTGTCCCCAAGTAGCACAGACACATGACTCCAGCTAACTTTATTTTTGGCTCCTGGTCACATCTCCTGAAGGGCTTCCCAGCCAGTCACTTCGCAGAGTCTCCAGCAGTCACTGTCAAGCAGACTTCTTCCTCAGGAGGCCTGTGGTTACCCCAACCCTTGACTTTTGGTACCATCTGCTCCTGTTACCTGGACTCCAGTTTCTATCCAATGGCCTCAACCAGCTCAAAGCAGGGCTACCAGTTTGAAGGTGCCCTCAGGCTTGGCAGGAACCACATGGACAAAAGTCTTGTAGAGCACAGCCCCCTTGGGCAGCCTGGTGACAAGATCCATAGCCTCC